>JASEVX010000763.1:0-50460 GCA_031761405.1 Serripes groenlandicus
TTAACAGCATCTCCGAACAATGGACATTCAAGACAAGACTATATAATATATACCAGGGGTGTAGCTCCCTTTAAGCACTGTAGGCACGTGCTTACACATCTTTTCTCAAACGCCAAAATGCAGCTGCGGCAATAGACATCTGCGTAATGTATCGACCAGATCAGCCTGCGCTGTCCGCGCAGACTGATCCGGCCTACACATTCCGTCTTAGGGGGATAGATGTATAGAGTAATTAATCCTGAAACAGAAAATCCACAGGAGGCGAAAAGTGTCTGACCGGGTTAACCTGCGCGGCATGCTTAGGCTGATCCTGGTCGATACTTTACGCAGAGTCAACACTGCTGGTCAGCACATATACTCGTCCAGTAAAACGATTGAGTAAACAATCGTTATTAATTAACTCTTTTACTACCAAATTTCACAAAGTCGACTCTTCCATGGTGAAAATTAGATCACGCCATTTTTCGTCCAGCAAGAATTTTGGTTAAATGTAATGTGTAAATTGCAAAACAATACAGATTTCAGGAGAGACAGCTCGTTTCGAACTGTCTCACCTGAATCTGCACTTTTTGAAAAAGCCTTTAATTACTTCTGGCAGCGAAAGTGTTAAATCTTACTCAATGAATGTGCTATAATTAGATAAAGTATTGGGTCGTTATACTGATCGTCAGAACAAAGGTTCAATTATTAGCAACCCTATTTTCTTAAGTCTCATCCATGTACAAACACAAACATATACAAACATATACAATCATATACAATCATATACACACATATACAATCATATACAATAATATACAATCATATACAATCATATACAAACATATACAATGTCCAAACACATCAAGACAAGTATTATACATGGCCATTCTAACAAGAAGTATAGGAGACTTGTGGTTTAATCATATCGCCCAATCATTGCACTACTATTTACAACACAGAGCCAAGAATCAGCTTCTAATTTGTTATTAAAATTGAAAATCAAACACAGGTACTTATTGTACCCTATGAAAAGTAATGTAGATTCGGTTGAGATGGACTGCTTTTGTCGGAACTGTTTGTGTATAGAGAAGATCTATATCATATCTCGGTGGTGTGTTCGTGCGGTTTTATATAACAAATTCGTATTCTACTTCACACAAGTATTTATGATCCTTCGCAAACATTGTATATTTTAAACATTGAATGGTTACCTATTCACCTACTCAGTGCATGTGCACATGTAATACAGTGGTGCCGAGGTAGAGTAGAGCGTCGGCCTCTCGTATCAAAGGGTCCTCGTGATGAGCGGGTCCTGACTTTGGGAATTTTCCACACAAACGGCACGTCGAGCGTGATTAATATAAGCTGAAAGCTTGCCTCGCAATCGATGTAAAATAAATAATGTTTGAATTAAGGCATGTGCAAGAATTAGATCGGACAGTTTACTGATCTTCGGAAAAGAGCGGGACAACGGTTATATTAATAGGAATGTAGATACTTGTAGATACTTGTAGATACTTGTGAGTAGGGTTGTGTCTCCATAGAGAAGATCTTGGTCGTATTGCGGGGGTGTTTTTACTGCGGTTATTATCAACATATTCATATTTAACGTTACACGAGTATTTATGAGCCTTCGCAAATACTGTATATTTTGAACATTGCAAGGTTAGTTATTCAAACAGGCACATTTGGAATCAGCGTTGATGCCAGTAACACCCTTCAAAAACTATTACGATTATATTTCCGAGACAAAATATTCATAATTATTCACCAGTAATGTCAGTAATAGATTTGCAGCGGATTTTCATGGAAGTCCCACGCAAGTTCAACGTATTGTAAACACATTTGTAAACACATTGTAAATATATTGTAAACACATTGTAAACACAATGTAAACACAATTGTTTACACATTGTAAACACAATTGTAAACACATTGTAAACACATTGTAAACACATTAACCAATCTAAAGGTGGTCCAATGTTAGCATCTATAATCTGGTGTAACTACAGAAGATAACATAGACGTGTAACTACTCGTAACGCGCTATCTAATCAGAATTCCTGTGGTATGACACGACAGCGTATCGAACCCAAGTTTACAGCTACCGATGCATCCGTCGCGATACTACCACCGCAACCCCTGGGTGCCAAGGATGTGTCTTCAGAAGGCGTATATCTCAGCTTTGTGCTGGTTAGTCATCCAGCGATAAGTCTGTGACGCTCTTATTGGAAGCCGACAGGAGGCGGCTTGCTGTAGGGATGCTGTAGGGATGCTGTAGGGATGCTTAGAGAGAGAAGAGAGAGAGAGAGAGAGAGAGAGAGGAGAGAGAGAGAGAGAGAGAGAGGAGAGAGAGAGAGAGAGAGAGAGAGAGAGAGAGAGAGAAGGAGAGAGAGAGAGAGAGGAGAGAGAGGAGAGAGAGAGAGACAGAGAGAGAGAGACAGAGACAGAGACAGAGAGAGAAAGACAGACAGAGACAGAGACAGAGACAGAGAGAGACAGAGACAGAGGAAGACAGAGACAGAGAGAGACAGAGACAGAGAGAGACAGAGACAGAGAGAGAGAGAGACAGAGAGAGAGAGAGAGAGGAGAGAGAGAGAGAAGGAGAGAGACCAGAGAGAGAGAGAGAGAGAGACATAGAGACGCAGTGGGAGATAAAGCGAGAGGAGAGACGAGACGAGACAGACGGACCAGACACATATATATAGAGAGAGACAGAGAGAGAGTGTATGGTGAGTGTTTGAGAGAGGGGTAGGGGAGTAGAGAGAGAGAAAGATTTAAAGAGAGAGACAAACTAAGGAAAATAGAGAGAAGCAAAGGGACATATATATATATATATAGAGAGAGAGAGAAAGAGACAGAACAGACAGACAGACAGACAGAAAGACAGAGACAGAGAGAGAGAAAGATAGAGAGAGAGAGTGTGTGTGAGTGAGAGAAAGAGAGACAAAAGACAGAGAAAGACATATATATAGATAGAGAATTGATAGCATGAGAGACAGAGGGAGAGAAAAAGAAAGAGAGAGAAAGAGAGAGAGAGAGAGGAGAGAGAGAGAGAGAGAGGGAGGGAGAGAGGAGAGAGAGATGGAGAGAGAGGAGAAAGAGAGAGGAGTGTGCTTGGAGCTGGAGCTGGCAATAAGTCATTCTTCTTTCCTAACTTTTCCTAGCATTACCGGTTGTGTAATTCTACGGATTGAGGATTTATTGTAATTAATTAGGGAAACAGACGGACACGACATTTAGTGAAGGTTGAGGCTAAAACTCTTACGACTTGAGAGGTTACATCCTTCATTTTCCAATACGAATACTGTACAAGTAACTTACTGTATGTTGCATTGATCAGATCAACACAAGTAAATAGCGCTGTCCAAACACACGTAAAATTACCCTTATACATATAACAGTTAAGTCTGTTTTGAATTAACCTTAAAATGCATACAAAATCATCAACCTATATTTTGACAAGTTCTTGATTGAATAACTTTTTTGGTTTGATGTATTTTGGTTTTTTTGACGTTTACAAAATTATTTCAGTGGAAACGGGTTAAAAAGCATCTCCGAACAATGGAAATTCAAGACAAGGCTATATAATATATACCAGGGGCGTAGCTCCCTTTTAAGCACTGTAGGCACGTGCTTACACATTTTTTGCTCAAAATGCCAAAAATGCAGCTGCGGCAATAGACATCTGCGTAATGTATCGACCAGATCAGCCTGCGCTGTCCGCGCAGACTGATCCGGCCAACACATTCCGTCTTAGGGGGAGTAGATGTATAGAGTAATTAATCCTGAAACAGAAAATACACAGGAGGCGAAAAGTGTCCTGACCGGGTTAACCTGCGCGGCATACTTCGGCTGATCCGGGTCGATACTTTACCGCAAAGTCAACACTGCTGGTCGGCACATATACTCGTCCAGTAAAACGATTGAGTAAACAATCGTTTTTAATCAACTCTTTCACTGCCATAATTTCACAAAGTCGACTCTTTCCATGGTGAAAATTAGATCACTCCATTTTTCGTCCAACAAGAAATTTGGTTAAATGTAATGTGGTAAATTGCAAACAATTACAGATTTCAGGGAGAGACAGCTCGTTTCCGCAGCTGTCTACACACCTGAATCTGCACTTTTTTGCAAAAGCCTTTAATTACTTCTGGTAGCGAAAGTGTTAAATCTTACTCAATGAATGTGCTATAATTAGATAAAGTATTGGGTCGTTATACTGAGTGTAAGGACAAAGGTTCAATTATAAGCAACCATATTTTCTTTAAGTCTCATCCATGTACAAACACAATCATATACAATCATATACAAACATATACACACATATACAATCATATACAATAATATACAATCATATACAATCATATACAAACATATACAATGTCCAAACACATCAAAACAAGTATTATACATGGCCATTCTAACAAGAATTATAGGAGACTTGTGGTTTAATCATATCGCCCAATCATTGCACTTACTATTTACAACACAGAGCCAAGAATCAGCTTCTAATTTGTTATTAAAATTGAAAATCAAACACAGGTACTTTATTGTACCCTATGAAAAGTAATGTAGATTCGTGTAGAGATGGACTGCTTTTGTCGGAACTGTTTGTGTATAGAGAAGATCTATATCATATCTCGGTGGTGTGTTTCATGCGGTTTTATATAACAAATTCGTATTCTACTTCACACAAGTATTTATGATCCTTCGCAAACATTGTATATTTTAAACATTGAATGGTTACCTATTCACCTACTCAGTGCATGTGCACATGTAATACAGTGATGCCGAGGTAGAGGTAGAGCGTCGGCCTCTCGTATCAAAGGTCCTCGTGATGAGCGGGTCCTGACTTTGGAATTTTTCCACACAAACGGCACGTCGAGCGTGATTAATATAAGCTGAAAGCTTGCCTCGCAATCGATGTAAAATAAATAATGTTTGAATTAAGGCATGTGCAAGAATTAGATCGGACAGTTTTACTGATCTTCGGAAAAAAGCGGGACAACGGTTATATTAATAGGAATGTAGATACTTGTAGATACTTGTAGATACTTGTAGAGTAGGGTTGTGTCTCCATAGAGAAGATCTTGGTCGTATTGCGGGGGTGTTTTTACTGCGGTTATTATACAACATATTCATATTTAACGTTACACGAGTATTTATGAGCCTTCGCAAATACTGTATATTTTGAACATTGCAAGGTTAGTTATTCAAACAGGCACATTTTAGAATCAGCGTTGATGCCAGTAACACCCTTCAAAACTATTACGATTATATTTCCGAGACAAAATATTCATAATTATTCACCAGTAATGTCAGTAATAGATTTGCAGCTGATTTTCATGGAAGTCCCACGCAAGTTCAACGTATTGTAAACACATTGTAAACACATTGTAACCATATTGTAAACACATTGTAAACACATTGTAAACAGAGTTGTTAACACATTGTAAACACAATTGTAAACACATTGTAAACACATTGTAAACACATTAACCAATCTAAAGGTGGTCCAATGTTAACATCTATAATCTGGTGTAACTACAGAAGATAACATAGACGTGTAATTACTCGTAACGCGCTATCTAATCAGAAATCCTGTGGTATGACACGACAGCGTATCGAACCCAAGTTTACAGATACCGATGCATCCGTCGCGATACTACCACCGCAACCCCTGGGTGCTTAGGATGGGTCTTCAAGAAGGCGCATATCTCAGCTTTGTGCTGGTTAGTCATCCAGCGATAAGGTAATGACTTTTAAAGCATCCCTTTTATACTCTATATACATGTGTGAGTTTTACAAATTAAAAACAAAAGACAAAGGCCAGTATATTAATTGAATGTATGTACATTTTTATTTAAGCGAAATTCATACTGTATCTAATCTAAACAGTAACAACTGAATTGGTTACCTGCCTCAGACGCTTTATTAGTTCGATAGTATGTTAAACCGGGAACCATAAACAAGAGAGGCTCGCGGTAAATGTAATCTGGTTCCTTACATGCTATCATATATTACGCAGTAATTAGATGAAGAAGTGCAGACATGAACATATATAAACCACAGCAATATCTGTTTCAAGATGAATTTTGCCGTATAGTTGAAATGTTTATGTTTATCAAACTTATTCATACGAATCACAAGAAAAAAATCCTGGTAGTACTTAAAGGGAGGTAATTTGGATACGCATAATTTAACTAAGTGCAGCATATATTTTTCCCATTTGGTCTGACACCTTTGTTTAATAATACACATGTATGACGATTTAAATAAACAATTAAAAACGAATACAAATATTTAACAGAGTTAAACATTTAAATACATGTTCAACAGCTAACCGTTTACCACTATAGATTTTCATTTTCATAATTGTCATCGCAAAGTGCAGACACATACCTTTGAATGGACGTCTTGTTTTAAGCCCCACCTCACGAAGTCTGTTATGAACCGTTGACTTAGAAAGTCGAATTCCCGTGGCACCCCTGAATGTATCCCTTAATTCTGGCGACGAAATGAATCGGTTTTTTAACGCAATGTTGCGCAGACACTGATCCTGCCGAGGAGTTGTTTTTTTAGGCCTCCCCCTCCCATCCCTAATCTTGACCCCGCCCATCTGTCGATATCTTGACACCAGTCGCGAAATTACACTTTTGGATCTGCCAAAGTGTCTAGCAATTGAGTTCTGGGATTGCCCAGCTTCCAACATGCCAATTGCGCGCAATTTCTCATTTTCCGTCATGTACACTTTAGGAGGCATTTTCCCTCTTTGCACTTGTCAAATAAACCTTTCAGTTGTGTTGTCAATCGGCAAGTGTGAGAAGCTACAGTTTGTAACCTTGAGTGACACGATATGCACGAGAAATGTGTGAATTTTGTTCGTCCTTATTACAAGCGTTCGATAACTACGCCCGCTTTTATAACAGGTTTGAATTTTCACGTACTCTGAGAAGTCAAGGGGTTCCCTTAAATATTGTCCCTAGTATATATAAACCACAGAAATATATGTTTCAAGATAATTTTTGCCGTACTATGAATTTTATATTCATACCTATACATTAGGGTATCTATAAACAATTAATAAAATGTGTACACATTTATCTTGGCTTAAATTTAATTGTGATGTTGTTACTAATTTAAATAATAGTTTTCATTCATATAATTTCTATGTTTGTCAATCATTATTCATACGAATCACGAGGTAAAAATCCTGGTATTGCTTAAAGGGAGGTAATTGGAAGTATACAACAGTATTCAAAAGGATAAATATATCAGCATATGACCGTCTACAGTTTAAATTGTTCTAATGTTTGTGGATTTAAATGTTCTTTTTTCTTATGTCTACATGTACAACGAAACATTGCGGCTTCTCTTTGTGTCAAACATTTGTCTTGTATCACCTTGACATAGTTTGAAATACTGAACCACATGGATAAAGCCCCCCGAAAAACAACAACAACAACAAGATATAAGAAACCTCGAAGTGTTTTGCATAATGGCATGTTATGTAAGTCTAATTAAGACTATTCTAAAACAAGCCCACTCACGACAATCGTATTATTTTAGTATAAGTTTCCCCCGGGGACATCTGAATATTTGTTGAATATTAAATGGCTGTTTAAATTATGCAGTGGAAATACATGACGTGTTCGAAACGCTTTTGTGTTTAGTTAAGTATTTTTTATTTTACATCAATTATAAACAAGCTTATATTAAACAACCTTTATGTCTGCTTCCTTGAGAATTAACCCTTTCCTCCATATAGGCGATTTCTGACTCCTCTGCAGCAGACGGCTTTTTGAAAACATGGTGACCAAAGAAGAAATTGCTCAAAACGAGCAATTTCTCCTTCTGCCACAATATTTTCCACTTTATGTCATAGGTTATTCATTCAATTATAGAGATTTTCTATTTTTTGCACAAAATATGTTCAAAGTCGTCTGCTGCAGAATTGTTGTATGAAGGAAAGGGTTAAACAACCGGTTTCGCATTTTACATAAAATTAAACAGAAACCCCACCGCTTATCACTGGATTCGAACCTGGGACATGTGGTACGATAGACCAATGTTCTACCAATGAAGCACTGTATATCCCAAAAACGCGTTACACAGGCGATGTCACAAACTGATGGAATCCGCTGTGGTCGAGTGGTTAGCGTCGGGGATTTCGAAACCGGGTATCCCGGGTTCGATCCCCAGTCGCGGCACTACGGCCATGGTGGAGTGCCCTTGGGCAAGGCACATTTTCTAGCCTAGTACTGGTTTGTTTACCCAGGGATCATGAATAATTAAATTTAAATGCGCGCTAAATGACCTTAGCTGTCGATGCATTCATTCACAAACTGATGGACACATTCATGTAATTAATTACAAATAGACTTTGTGACGTGTACGCTGATTTGTAAAAGCGATGCTTAGATTTTACGACATCGATGCGTACCACCAAACAAACCTTGCAAACAATGATGAAGTAAAAGAAAGTATGACTTCTTATCCATTTTTATGCTGATTGATATAGAACATCCTATAGGTGATTTCCGTGGGAAATCGCTAGAGATCGATGTAGTTCGTGGACTGTTATATCCACCGGAAAATACCGATCTTTAACGTTTTTCGGTCGGAACTCGCCAAGCCTATATGTACTGTAAACAAAACGTACATACGTCAAAGGGAAATCGCCGAGCCACAAAAGTGTATGTTAATTACCTCAACTAATTATTGCACTATTCTAGCGAAATGTTGTCATCGTTTATGAAGGAATGAATACATTTTATTGCAATATATCGCCACCAGGACATAACACAAGTAGTTGCTATTTCGATTATCATGTTAACCCTTTTCCTCATATAGACTCTGTCTGAGGCTTTTTGAAAACATAGTGAAAAAAGAAGAAATTGCTGAAAACGAGCAATTTCTCCTTTTGCAACAATGTTTTCCACTTATAGTCATAGGTTATCCATTCAATTATAGTGATTTTCAATTTTTTGACAGAATATGTTCAAAGTCGTCTGCTGCAGAATTGTCGTATAAGGGAAAGGGTTAAAGAATATAATAAACAATACAATATATATTCATATTTACATATACATGACGTACATGTTAAATATTTACAATTCTCTCAATGGTCGTGGATAACATGGTATCGTTGTCCAGTATACCGTTAATACGAAACGACTTAAATATATAGAATGTTCAAAACCATTTAAATTAATGAATTGTTCCCTCTTTTTTAATGCCATTATTAACTCTTTCAGCGCCAAAGGCAATATTGAGGTTTTTGCAAACAATGCAGATTCAGGTGAGTCAGCTCGTAACGAGCTGTCTCACCTGAAATCGGCATTGTTTGCCTTTTAATTACCAAAATAGTCCAAGACTTTCAAAAATTGAGAAATGGGCACACCCGATTTTGAACATGGAAGAGTCTACTTTAAACAATTCGGCGCTGAAAGAGTTAAAAAGTTTGCTACAGTCAATATACTGCTTCCATTACAGTCGGTTATAATGATGTAGACAGTTTGTAGGTAAGTTGCTTTACCCAACCAACAGGCCTTAACACATTCTAGTCTTATGTCGCTATTAAGTTTACAATCTAGAAAAAAAGTGGAGTTAATCTTCCACGGCATAAATTGATATCATATTGTGAAGGCAATGTTTACAATCCATATTACTCAGTCTCTGAGATATTCCACCTTGAGGCCATTCCAATTCGAATAGTCGACTTCCCACTCTCGATGCGAGTGACTTAAACACCAGGACAGGAAAATAACGCTACTCAGGCAATACTCTTGTGAAACTGGTGAAACTGGTACACAGTCTCACATAAGTCTTATAAGTTAGCACAGCTATTGATTCAATTGATTTAATGGGTATTAACGCCTTTTTCACTATGTTTTCGGTGCAAATACGGGGGCTAGTTCGTCTCCATGTAACTATGAGTATCCTGCGTTTCTCACGCTAGTACTCAAAATAGTCCTGCAAAGCGACATGCCGTTTTTCACCTAGAATTTCTTTACAGACAACATGATTTCACATTCCCAAAGGCGATTAACCCTTTCAGCGCCGAATTGTTTAAAGTAAACTCTTCCATGTACAAACTCGGACGACTCTATTTTCATGTTATATGAATGTTTGGAATATTTTTATAACTCACAGCCAAACAATGCAGATTTCAGGTGAGACAGCTCGTTACGAGCTGACTCACCTGAATCTGCATTGTTTGCAGAAACCTCAATATTGCCTTTGGCGCTGAAAGTGTGTATAGCCACTTGTAAAAACTACAAGGTAAACGCACCCAGGAAACCTCTGAACGTCAAGGGCTAATTACAGGAAATGTTTTCTTTGAGTCTCACTCATTAGACAAACTCTTTAACACCTTAAAGTTGAGGTTGAATCTTTTAGTGTTAATCCGGTAAACCTTAAGGATTATAGGGATTTATGTCAATCATTTGTGGATTCTTTTATTGACTGGTTCCCTTTCGTTTAGCAACTTTGGATCTCATTGGCTGGTACCCTTTCGACTAGCGGTTTTGATTTTTTTGGCTGGTATCCTTTCGAATAGCGATTTTGAATTTTATTGGCTAGTACCCTTTCGTTAAGCGATTTGATATCTTAGTGGCTGGTACCCTTTCGACAAGTGATTAGTGATCTTATTGACTGGTACCTTTTTGACTAGCAATTAGTGATAATATATGCTGGTACCTTTTCGACTAGCAATTAGTGATCTTATTGGCTGGTACCTTTTCGATTAGCAATTTTGGAAAGTATTGGCTGGTATCCTTTCGAATAGCGATTTTGAATAGATCATCAATATTTGTGTTCAGATGCTTTCAAATACGTCTACTGCAGATGTATCGTATGAGAGGATATGGATAACAGATGAACCGCGAAAATATGGAGAGAAAACAAATCATTAAATAACCATTAAGGCACTTGTTCATTAGCTGAACAAATAACCCAAAATACAATCAGGAGATTAGACCAATATGTAGACGCTTTCTCTCGCCTCCACAGCAGACGAAGTTTTAAAACATTGTGGTAAAAAGAAAAATTGCCATCACTGAGCAATGTTTCCTTTTGCCACAATGTTTAATGTAACTTAATTCAATGATTGCAATTGTAAATTCATTTCAACAGATTTTATACTTTCATATTCAAGTTGTTTTAAAAGTTGTCTGCCACGGTTTTATTGTGTCTGGGAAAGGGTTAAGGATTAGCGTTGAAACATCTCTGACGGATATTAGGAAAAAAAACACATTAACAATTTAACCTTTCCCTCCTATAACAAATCTGCAGCAGACGACTTTGAACCTATTTTGTAAACAAATAGAAAATCTCTATAACTGAATGGATAACCTATGAGTAAAAGTGGAAAACATTGTGTCAAAAGGAGAAATTGCTCGTTTTGAACAATTTCTTCTTTAGTCACTATGTTTTCAAAAAAACGTCTGCTGCAGAGGCGTCACAAAGCGTCTATATGAGGGAAAGGGTTAAGGATTACCATTAAAACATCTCTGACGGATATTAGAAAAAACAACACATGAATAATTTAACCTTTCCCTCCAATAACACAACTGCAGCAGACGACTTTGAAAATGTTACTGTAAAACATTTCAAATATATCTTTAACTCTTTCAGCGACAAAGGCAATATTGAGCTTTTTTGCAAACAATGCAGATTCAGGTGAGTCAGCTCGTAACGGCTGTCTCACCTGAAATCTGCATTGTTTGGCTGTGAGTTATAAAAAATATTCCAAAAATCCTATAACATGAAAAAAGAGTCGTCAGAGTTTGAACATGGAATAGTCTACTTTAAACAATTCGGCGCTGAAAGGGTTAAATGAAAGATTTGACGATTGAATAGAATTGAACATATTGTGTCAAAATGGGAAACCGCTTATTCTCCTTTTGCTACAATGTTTTCAAATGTCGGCTGCTTAAGAGGCTTCAAAAAGTGTATATATGTTGGAAAGCGTTAAACACTTTACCAGCCCTACATTCAATGTACATTAAAACAGAAACATGTAAATCAAGTATGTTTATACTATTTATAGATATTTATGGGTCGAGACCCGGTAGCACAGTCGGTAGCGACGCGGGCTGTCAATCCAGGGGTTGTGTGTTCGAATCCCGGCTCGGACCAACTTTCTTTCCGACGATTGACAAAAGTCAATGCGACATGCGCCATTTGTCTTCCACCGATGGGCTAAGTCTATGTGGTAAAGCAGCCAGTTGCTTCGGAAGATTGTTGTGTAGAGTACTGGTGTGAGAAAACCAGGAAATGTATGAGTAGGTGAACTGGCCGCCGTGATATAACTGAGAAATTGTAAAAACGGCGTTAAACCCCAATCAATCAATAGATATTTATGTAAAACATACTGTTTTGTTTTGTATTTTGTTTTACATTGATAACCCCTAAATACTGATAGTGATAGTCAAGGAATGATTTTAGCGCATTTTGGGCCGGGAATAGAACACGTGACCATCCTGCGTTCATCTATAGACATTGAAATCCAGTATTTTTTATGAATTTATTTTGTGTTTCAGAACGTTATACGTTTCGCTTTTCAAGTATAATGGTACCCGATCTTCCTGGTCTAGTGTTGAGAGCGTCCATCCCGCCAGCGGGAGACCAGATGTTTTTAAAGTCGTCTGCTTCAATTGTTTGTGGGGAACTGCTAAAGATATTCACTTAATAACGTTGGAAAATATCATAAACAGCCCGAAAGAACGGAGGTAGCTGCTGTTCAATTGAGATCCAATAAGACCTGTATAGCATATTAAACCAAAGTCGATTTTTCCACTCCACAAGGTGTAATGTAACTTTTCCAGACATTAGTTCAGCCTTACGTAGATCTTAACCAGTATGATTTTTTATTTTTTTATTTAAATGAAAGTAAGTTGCATTTATTGAAGATGGGGAAAGAAGCAGTTTATCGTCTTAACTCTATACCTCATACAACAATTCTGCAGCAGACGACTTTGAACATATTTTGTCAAAAATCAGAAAATCTATATAATTGAATGGATAACCTCTGACTAAAAGTGAAAAACATTGTGGCAAAAGGAGAAATTGCTCGTTTTGAGCAATTTCTTCTTTGGTCACTATGTTTTCAATACGCCGTCTGCTGCTGGGGCGTCAGAAAGCGACTATATGAGGCAAAGGGTTAATATATATTATGTAACTTTTATTGAATAAAATATGTGAGCCGTTACACGAGAACACAAACATTATTGACTCTGCATAATGAAAGAATGTATTTTGTTTTACGGCGCATCGACAGCTAAGGTCATTTAGCGCGCATTTAAATTTAATTATTCATGATCCCTTGGTGAACAAACCAGTACTAGGCTAGAAAATGTGCCTTGCCCAAGAGCACTCCACCATGACCGAATTGCCGCGACTGGGGATCGAACCCGGGACACCCGGTTTCGAAATCCCCGACGCTAACCAATCGACCACAGCGGATTCCTAATGACTCTGCGTAATGTATCCACCCAGATCAGACCATTTCCGTCTCAGGGGGGGTGGCGGGGGGGGGGGGGGGGGGGGGAATATAGGTTTAGAGTTATGATTCCTGACACAGAAAAAAACACATAAGTCGAAAAGTGTCTGCCCGGATTAGCCTGCGCGGCATGCTTAGGCTAATTCAGGTCGATACTTTACGCAGAGTCAACAATGTTTGTTTTCTCGCGGAATAAAAAAAAACAATAAGTCGGACCATTCTCGTCAATTAACGAATGCGAAATTCCCAGAGTCACACTATTTACCTATCTGGCGGCCATTTTGATAGACGAATATCTTGAATTTAATTGATTGATTGATTGATTGATTGAGGTTATACCATGGCGGCCTACTCATGTGTTTCCCAGCTTTTTCATACCAGACTTTCCATGCAAATGTTTGCTTTTTCACATACATACACTGTTAGCCTATTGGTAGAAGAGAAATAACGCTTTACAGTGACTTGGTAAAATGTCGGAAATAATATTGGCCAAACTTATGTTCGAACTCACAAGCCCTGGATTGACAGCCCGCGTAGCTACCGACTGAGCTACCGGGGATTTATTTTGAATAGATTAAGATCAAATGAAATTTTATTTAAAACTAACATATTCAAAACAATAATACAAGATGATAATAAACATTATCAGGTAGAAAATCTACATCGAAATGTGGATTTCAAACTCAAATGGTTTTTTGATTTCCTTATTATCATATAAAATGCTTATCATATTATGCCTATGGCAACTTTATGTTTTACTTGTAATGTAGTATAAGTATAGAGATCGATAGTCGTGATTGAGCATACGCTTTTTAGCTTCTATAGGACCATTTGATAGTGTACATGTTACCGTGTACAAGCATCTGGCCGGTGTAGATATATTCAAGAGACAGAGTTAGAAACAAGGGAGTCCGGGTACGATACCCTGGCTGTTTTCGAAAAACTTGTTGGTTCTTTAACGTCCTCATCGTATAGCGTCCATATATGGCACTTTTTCCTGGAAAGAGCCAGTACATGTACTTGACCTATAGTTGAGTAAAAGACACTAAAAAGCACATCTGAAAATTCCAGAACAAGGATCGGGATTTGAATCCGGACCTATGGATTGACAGTCAAATGTGTTAACCACTTGATTACTAATTTTGTTAGTGTATAATTGAATGTGTTTTAGTGTAACATTGAATGTGTTTTAGTGTTTGTTTCATCGAATGTGTTTTAGTGTTACATTGAATGTGTTTAGTGTTTCATCGAGTGTATTTTACTGTTTCATCGAATGTTTTTTAGTGTTTCATCGAATGTTTTTTAGTGTAACGTTGTATGCGTTTTAGTGTATCAATAAAAGTGCTTTGGTGTATCATTACATGTGCATTAGTGTGTTTTAGTGTATCATTTAATGTGTTTTAGTGTATCATTTAATGTGTTTTAGTGTAACATTGAATATGCTTTAGTGTTACATTAAATGTGTTTTAGTGTATCATTAAATGTGCTTTAGTGTAACATTAAATGTGTTTTAGTGTATCATTAAATGTGCTTTAGTGTAACATTAAATGTGCTTTTGTGTAACATTAAATGTGTTTTAGTGTATCATTAAATGTGCTTTAGTGTAACAGTAAATGTGTTTTAGTGTAACATTGAATGTGTTTCGTGTATCATTGAATGTGTTTTAGCGTATAATTGAACGAATGTGTTTTAGTGCATAATTGAATGTGATTTAGTGTATCATTGAATGTGTTTTAGCGTATAATTGAACGAATGTGTTTTAGTGCATAATTGAATGTGATTTAGTGTATGATTCAATGTTATTTAGTGCATACTCGAATGTTATTTAATGTATAATTGAATGTCTTTTATTGAATATATTATATTCAGGATCTTCGCTGTTCGAGACGTACAGACGAACTGTGAATACACTGATGAGACTGCGAATATAAATCAGAAGTATCACTAAACGCATATAACAAAGATCGGAAACCGATAGAATCGTCTCATGTTTATCCCCTCAAACAGACGTTTTCCGATGCCTATACAGAAATTGCTCACACTATTTTAATTTAATTATTCATGATCCCTGGGTGAACAAACCAGTACTAGGCTAGAAAATGTGCCTTGCCCAAGAGCACTCCACCATGACCGAATTGCCGCGACTGGGGATCGAACCCGGGACACCCGGTTTCGAAATCCCCGACGCTAACCAATCGACCACAGCGGATTCCTAATGACTCTGCGTAATGTATCCACCCAGATCAGACCATTTCCGTCTCAGGGGGGGGGGGGGGGGGGGGGTGGCGGGGGTGGAGGGGGGGTGGAGGGGGGGGGGGAGGGGGGGGGGGGCGAGGGGGATATAGGTTTAGAGTTATGATTCCTGACACAGAAAAAACCACATAAGTCGAAAAGTGTCTGCCCGGATTAGCCTGCGCGGCCTGCTTAGGCTAATTCAGGTCGATACTTTACGCAGAGTCAACAATGTTTGTTTTCTCGCGGAATAAAAAAAAACAATAAGTCGGACCATTCTCGTCAATTAACGAATCCGAAATTCCCAGAGTCACACTATTTACCTATCTGGCGGCCATTTTGATAGACGAATATCTTGAATTTAATTGATTGATTGATTGATTGATTGAGGTTATACCATGGCGGCCTACTCATGTGTTTCCCAGCTTTTTCATACCAGACTTTCCATGCAAATGTTTGCTTTTTTACATACATACACTGTTAGCCTATTGGTAGAAGAGAAATAACGCTTTACAGTGACTTGGTAAAATGTCGGAAATAATATTGGCCAAACTTATGTTCGAACTCACAAGCCCTGGATTGACAGCCCGCGTAGCTACCGACTGAGCTACCGGGGATTTATTTTGAATAGATTAAGATCAAATAAAATTTTATTTATAACTAACATATTCAAAACAATAATTCCAGATGATAATAAACATTATCAGGTAGAAAATCTACATCAAAATGTGGATTTCAAACTCAAATGGTTTTTTGCTTTCCTTATTATCATATAAAATGCTTATCATATTATGCCTATGGCAACTTTATGTTTTACTTGTAATGTAGTATAAGTATAGAGATCGATAGTCGTGATTGAGCATACGCTTTTTAGCTTCTATAGGACCATTTGATAGTGTACATGTTACCGTGTACAAGCATCTGGCCGGTGTAGATATATTCAAGAGACAGAGTTAGAAACAAGGGAGTCCGGGTACGAGACCATAGCTGTTTTCGAAAACACTTGTTGGTTCTTTAACGTCCTCATCGTATAGCGTCCATATATGGCACTTTTTCCTGGAAAGAGCCAGTACTTGACCTATAGTTGAGTAAAAGACACTAAAAAGCACACCTGAAAATTCCAGAACAAGGATCGGGATTTGAACCCGGACCTATGGATTGACAGTCAAATGTGTTAACCACTTGATTACTAATTTTGTTAGTGTATAATTGAATGTGTTTTAGTGTAACATTGAATGTGTTTTAGTGTTTGTTTCATCGAATGTGTTTTAGGGTTACATTGAATGTGTTTAGTGTTTTATCGAATGTATTTTACTGTTTCATCGAATGATTTTTAGTGTAACGTTGTATGCGTTTTATTGTATCAATAAATGTGCTTTAGTGTATCATTAGATGTGTTTTAGTGTACATTGAATATGCTTTAGTGTTACATTAAATGTGTTTTAGTGTAACATTAAATGTGTTTTAGTGTATCATTAAATGTGCTTTAGTGTAACATTAGATGTGCTTTTGTGTAACATTAAATGTGTTTTAGTGTATCATTAAATGTGCTTTAGTGTAACAGTAAATGTGTTTTAGTGTATAATTGAACGAATGTGTTTTAATGCATAATTGAATGTGATTTAGTGTATCATTGAATGTGTTTTAGCGTATAATTGAGCGAATGTGTTTTAGTGCATAATTGAATGTGATTTAATGTATGATTCAATGTTATTTAGTGCATACTCGAATGTTATTTAATTATTACATGTGCATTAGTGTGTTTTAATGTATAATTTATTGTGTTTTAGTGTAACATTGAATATGCTTTAGTGTTACATTAAATGTGTTTTAGTGTATCATTAAATGTGCTTTAGTGTAACATTAAATGTGTTTTATTGTATCATTAAATGTGCTTTAGTGTAACATTAAATGTGCTTTTGTGTAACATTAAATGTGTTTTAGTGTATCATTAAATGTGCTTTAGTGTAACAGTAAATGTGTTTTAGTGTAACATTGAATGTGATTTAGTGTATCATTGAATGTGTTTTAGCGTATACTTGAACGAATGTGTTTTAGTGCATAATTGAATGTGATTTAGTGTATCATTGAATGTGTTTTAGCGTATAATTGAACGAATGTGTTTTAGTGCATAATTGAATGTGATTTAGTGTATGATTCAATGTTATTTAGTGCATACTCGAATGTTATTTAATGTATAATTGAATGTCTTTTATTGAATATATTATATTCAGGATCTTCGCTGTTCGAGACGTACAGACGAACTGTGAATACACTGATGAGACTACGAATATAAATCAGAAGTATCACTAAACGCATATAACAAAGATCGGAAACCGATAGAATCGTTTCATGTTTATCCCCTCAAACAGACGTTTTCCGATGCCTATACAGAAATTGCTCACAATATTTTCAACTTTAATTCAATAAGTGTCCTTTCAATTGTTGATCATTTCCATGTTGTTTGACAAAATAGTTTCAAAGTCTTCGGCTGTAGATGTGTTGAACACGTGTATGTGGGAAAGGGTTAACGCAACAATTTCTGCCTCGCATCACAAGCGTCCAATATAATCCGCACTGATTACCGAATTTGTCACCTCGCATGACCAGCAGGTGCCGCACTCTACACTTACGCGTAATTGAACCGGAAATGATTAACTATTCATGACCTCATGGCGACCGAGTTAGATAGAAATCTTTCGCAATGTCGGCCAATGTCATCTGGTTCAAATATATATTGTCGCGTAAACTAATGATATAATGAATAAATGATTTAAAGACTCAGTGAATGAATAGATGCGAGTCTGTTTTTCCCGTGTGTGTGATTTTTTTCTATTGTGGTTCATGACGCTTCCAACACGTTTTCAGTTAAATCACGGCGTTTCCAGGATACGTTTTCAGTTAAATCACGGCGTTTCCGGAATACGTTTTCAGTTAAATCAGGCGTTTCCGGGATACGTTTTCAGTTAAATCACGGCGTTTCCAGAACACGTTTTTAGTTAAAGCACGGCGTTTCCGGGATACGTTTTCAGTTAAATCACGGCTTTTCCAGGATACGTTTTCAGTTAAATCACGGCGTTTCCGGGATACGTTAATAGTTCCATACTGTTTACCTTTTAAATGAGATGATTATGGGAACTGTATAACTATTTAACATGATTGATTGTTTGGTGCTTTATATGATAACTGACGTATTTCATACCCCTATAATCGGTGAGATTTTCTTGTTTTCGATACTTTTTCCATCGCAAATTCTACCCTGTCAGTAACGGGGTAAGTATTTTTAAATAGGAAACCCCTTCATCGGGACAATTGAAAACGACTCAAGTTCACTTTATTGATAAAAAACGATACATTTTCTACCCTGGATTTGCTTGGATAACATAAAGAATAACATTTATGCGATTTCGATTTTTTTTTTTCGTGCCATCTGGATTTCAGTCGCTTTAAGAGCTATTTTCAGAACAAAATGTATTTTCTGAAATTGAAAGTAAAATTCACTGCGGGATCGGGGTGCCCTTTAATTTGACATCATAGCTAAAAAAGGAAGGTTAATATGTGATTTTTTTTGTGTGTTATTTTGGTAGTTTTAAGAATGAACTTTAATTGAATATTGGTTTCTGGGTTAGTTTGATTGTTGGAAAAGAGCTATAGCCCAAAACGCTATAATGGTCGCCTCTGGAAAAATTAATTGCTTCCATCTGACATTAAACAAATACTTGTACAACATAATGAACTAAAACGGACGAAAAAAACAAGAGAAATATGTGTACATAATCGACACATTATAACAGCTTACGATACTACGTTTATACTTATACTTGACCGGGAAATGCGAGTTAAAACAACAATAATAATAGTAAAAGGGGAAATATGGATTGTCTATTAATGTATCCGGTTAACGGATTAACCGGTTAGACGATTATACGATTAACCGGATATTCCTATCGGTATTCCTTAACATCCTTACTAATTAGTGTCAAGATAAATAGACCAGTAATATTGACAACTTACCCAGGAAACACCGTGTTATAAAGGAGAAATGTTGAAAGCGTGGTCACTATAAACACATACAGAATAATGAACACAAACAGAGGAAAAACCAAAAAGGGGAATATACATAATAGACACTAACAACAGTTTCCAACTACATGTCGAGGGCTTGGCGTGAAACGGTTGTAACTAAAAACCTATTTTGAAAACCCTGGTTTAGGGGCAATTTTGACCCCTTTGTAAACAATGCAAATTTACGTGCCATTGCTCAGAACGAGCAATGGCACCTAAATTTACATTGTTTACCAAGAAAATTGATTTAACGCTTATAAAGACTTCATGGTGAGGTGATTAACCTTGGTAAAAAAATACCAATTTTAGTTACAACCGTTTCACGCCAAGCCCTCGATGTAATCACAAGAAAAAGTATCACTTTATTTTAAAGAATTATTTCTTAAGTAAATTACGCCTAATTTGCTTAGATCCCACAATCATTCAAGCCACATGATAATAACGATTCGGGGAATAAATGTTTCGAAAAAAGATCTTACATGTTGCCGTTCTACCGGTGAATGTATTCCTCCGGACTTGATTTCAGATACCTAAGCTTGAAACTCGATCTGTGATCACCGACACTCGATATTGAATGATACTTTAGTATTATATTTCAAGTAACATGTGTTGATTGTAATCTTCTTTTAAAACCCTTTTTCCCAAAACGCCGGCTGTTGGGAGCTGCGATGACTCGTGAAAAACATTGCGGCAAAAGGAGAAATTGCACATAATAAGAAAGTTCTCCATTTGTCACAATGACTTCAACTCTATGTAATAATTATGTTTCCACTTGAAGATTTTCTTTTAAACTTTTGCCTTGATGTCTGCAATGGTGTTGGTTGCATATTTGGTGTATTTTGGAAAGCGTTAATGTCTCCTTCGACAGACAATCTTGAACATATTTACATTGTTTAGACTGAAATCTCCGACAGACAACCTTAAACATATTTACATTGTTTAGACTGAACTCTCCTACAGACAACCTTGAACATATTTACATTGTTTAGACAGAACTCTCCGACAGACAACCTTGAACATATTTACATTGTTTAGACAGAACTTTCCGACAGACAACCTTGAACATATATACATTGTTTAGACAGAACTCTCCGACAGACAACCTTGAACTTATATACATTGTTTAGACAGAACTCTCCGACAGACAACCTTGAACACATTTACATTGTTTAGACTGAACTCTCCGACAGACAACCTTGAACATATTTACATTGTTTAGACTGAACTCTCCGACAGACAACCTTGAACATATTTACATTGTTTAGACTGAACTCTCCGACAGACAACCTTGAACATATATACATTGTTTAGACAGAACTCTCCGACAGACAACCTTGAACATATTTACATTGTTTAGACTGAACTCTCCGACAGACAACCTTGAACATATATACATTGTTTAGACTGAACTCTCCGACAGACAACCTTGGACATATATACATTGTTTAGACAGAACTCTCCGACAGACAACCTTGAACATATTTAAATTGTTTAGACTGAACTCTCCGACAGACAACCTTGAACATATATACATTGTTTAGACAGAACTTTCCGACAGACAACCTTGAACATATATACATTGTTTAGACAGAACTTTCCGACAGACAACCTTGAACATATATACATTGTTTAGACAGAACTTTCCGACAGACAACCTTGAACATATATACATTGTTTAGACTGAACTCTCCGGCAGACAACCTTGAACATATATACATTGTTTAGACAGAACTTTCCGACAGACAACCTTGAACATATATACATTGTTTAGACATAACTCTCCGACAGACAACCTTGAACATATTTACATTGTTTAGACTGAACTCTCCGACAGACAACCTTGAACATATATACATTGTTTAGACTGAACTCTCCGACAGACAACCTTGAACATATTTACATTGTTTAGACAGAACTCTCCGACAGACAACCTTTAACATATATACATTGTTTAGACAGAACTCTTCGCATTACATTAAAATTCATTCATCTTGTAAACATACCAAAGAAAACACTGTTTAAAGTTCATTAACAGATTTGAACAGGGTTTAAATATGTCTGTTATAATTAAAATGATACTGATTACGAGATCTATAAATACATTTCGTTAATTGTTGCATTATCGAAGGCATTATCTTCAGTATAAATCAACATATATATGTTGTACGATTGTATAAAGCATTATCTTCAGTATGTATAAATCAACATATATATGTTGTACGATTGTATAAAGCATTATCTTCAGTATGTATAAATCAACATATATATGTTGTACGATTGTATAAAGCATTATCTTCAGTATAAATCAACATATATATGTTGTGTGGTAATATTGGCCTGGGGCGAAAGAGTACCGGTTCGAACCGGGAATTCCCCCAGTTGGTTCCCGGGAATGCGATCTGGGGTTTCCGGTAAACTGGAGAATCACGGGGCTTCCGGTTTCTAGTAGTGTTCTATGCAGACGTATATTTTATGACGGAAGACAATCTGGACAATAAATCAACTAATCAACAAGCATCGTCACTTATAGACATAACTGACGGGTGCATCTAAGGTTAGTACTCCAGATTTACTACATTGGCGTTGTCCTTTCGAACTTTTTAAGCGCATAATTTGGGAAAATCGTTGGCCCGCCGACAGACCGAGCAAGTTAAAATTTCAAGAGGAAGTTTTTGAACTACTTCGTTGTTGGTCAGTAACGTGCACCAAAGTGCTTACCAGGGTTTTTGACAGCGAAAACCCGATATGCATTTCGTAAGGAATTGAATCCCATCCCTGCAGAAGCAGCAATAGTGGCTTTTTGGAAAAGTCGAGTTTGTTGGCTGTCTGGCTCGCGTGCGATTTTCCGAACGTGCTATCGGTAAACGTTTATATGGCTAAGGTTAAAAACCTTGTTTGTTTTTTTTTATATATCAAAAATTAATTAAAGACCTTCGTTTTTGCATTTTTTCTTTTTTCTATTGGAAATTCCCGCGGAATTTTTGGCTTTTTCCGCCCTGCGCCATTTCAATGCGCAGTAGTTCAGAACATGCACAATCAACAATAAATGAATTAAAATCAATCAAGAAAACGTCCAACGTCGTGAATCTTCTTTTTAGTTGAAAGTTATTCGTTAGCTCAACTTAATTAGTTATTGCGTCGCCTGTACCTACATAGCCGGAGTTCGAAAACATTGAGGGGAAAGATGTCCATTTCATTTTTTATTTTGTTTTGATTCCTAATAGATTACATTGGCAGATTTGGTTTAGATTTCAGAAGTACGTTAGCTACTGCTTCTAGATTCCTCAAATCATTTCTTTATTCATTCTTATTTAGGGAAAGCGAGTAGTACAGGCGTCACTTTAGATGTTGTATTGTATTTATGTTTTTCTGTAATTATTTTCAATAGTCTATATTATCATTGGGTAAATTAATTAGTCGGTCATGGATAGGGGTTCGCCTTCACATATATCCAAGATTAGGATAAATTATTGCCTCCCTACTGATTTAAGGGCATTACCCGGAATTGGCAAAGTGTCTGTTCAAAATATTATTAATGCCAGGGATAAATGCGACAACATAACAGAGGAGATATTCCTGAACCTCAATATCAGGAATCCAGCAAGGTTGTTGAAGTATATAGACTTCACCCCTTTTCCACAGAATCCTTCCGCTATGGCTAAACCTACAGGTCTAGGCGGGAGAGATGATGATTTCTTGGAAGAAGAGTTAGACTGGGAGGAAGAAGAAGACCTATCCTATTGGGAAGGTCACCAAGACAAGTATGAAAAGCCACTTCCTTATAATAGGGACAGGTCAGGGGTCTATCAAGAGGACTTTGGTAAAAGGCCGGTCAGGTTTGAGGATAGGGATGAGAAGAGGCAAACTATGAAGCCTCATCACATCCAAACTTTCCGAGAAGACCGAAGGAGAACAGGGTTCACTGATGAATTCCCAAAAAGAGGAAATTGGGATAGAGATCAGAGACCCCAAAATCCATTTAGAAGGGAAAGGTTCGCAGAGTCCCCTTACGATCAGACTTTTTATGATGCCAGACGACCTATCGAGAAGAAAAAAATGGGGGTAAATGTTCCAAAGTCAATCACTTATAATGGAAAGGGGGATTGGCAGGCATTCGCAACCAAGTTTCTGATGTTTGCAGAAGGGCAGGGCTGGACAGTCACAGACAAGAAGAGTCAGCTTTGCTATTGTTTGGAGGGCCAAGCTAGCGAGTTTTTTGCAAATTTGAATAAGCGGGAACCACATGTACAATTTTTGGAGATTATGGAAAGATTGGAGAGGCGATTCGACATAAAAGATTTGCCAGAGACAACTCAAATGTCTTTCTCATATGCGACACAGAAATTGGACGAGTCTGTAAATGAGTGGGCTGCTAGGGTCCTACACATGGCCACAAGAGCCTATCCTGAGATGACTGACCAACTCATTTACAAACAGGCAGTGTTACGGTTTTGTCAAGGCTCTTCTGATAAAAAAGCAGGTCATTATGCATTGACATGTAGGCCCGCTTCTATGGAGGAAGCAGTGGATAAGGTGAGGTGGTTTCAGCACACCAACCAAGCCATCTACGGGAAAGACAAGAAGGAGGTCCGGTTTGTAGGTCTCCAAGAAGATTACGAGTGCCAAGGCGAGGATGGCGAAAGTCATCTACGGGTGTCTAGGGCATTTGTACCATCACATAACAAGGGGATCAGTGCACAGAATAGTTCTATGCAAGACCAATCTGCAAGACAACCTAAGGAGGATAGAATAGGGCTAGTTGAAGCTACTGTTGGGGATTTACAAAGACAATTTTCTGAAATGTCCACAGGGATAAAGGAAATACGGGGATTGCTCTCTACTTTAAGCGCCAGGCCTAAACTGAAATCACCCAACCAAAGTTGTTTCAAGTGTGGAACACCAGGACATCATGCTAGGGATTGCAGGAACCAGAGAAAAGTATCCCAAGTCACTGAAGAGGAAGAGGAAGAAGAGGATGAAGATTTAAACTGTGGGAGGTCGGATGTGTAGGCCGAGATCCGACCGAGGACAGATGGAAAGGCCAGGATGATGATCTCAGCGGCATATTGGAATCAATTCGTTCCATATATGAGGACAGTGGAAAGGGGGAACCTTTACAGATTCAGTCATCTCAGGTTTCCGGTGATAAAACACTGGAGGCATATGAAACAGATACTGGAGAAACCCTTGGGGACTCGTCTTTGGAGGAAGATCAGACATCTCAAGTCTCGGATAGTGAAACATCTGAGGCAGCAGAAATGGGTGATACAGCTTCGAAAGAGGAAACATCACATGAAGTCACCAATGAAGAATTTGAGGCAAGAGAGATGAGTGATGTAGACTTGCAGCAGAAAGAGGGGGATGATGGCACTGATATAGAGGCAGAGTCATACATAACAATTAATCAGCTCAGATCGGCGTCAATGATACAAGTTCCAGTAACTCTAGAGGACAGAGCAATGAAGGCAGTGGTGGACACAGCGGCCCAGGTCACCATTATTTCCGACAGAGTTTACAAGAAACTAAACTGGGCTGGGCCAATACTAAAAAAAGTATGGCTGCAAACTGCTGGACGACAGTTGAAGATAATGGGTACAATTGTGGGACCTGTATCACTCACCTTGGGTGACCAAAATTACAAAGAAAAGGTATATGTGGCACCGATAGAGGATGAGATGTTGCTTGGGTTAGATTTCCTAAAGAAGAATAACATCAATATAAATTTATCTGTTGGGAATGGACACCTTGAGGTCGAGGAACAAATCATTCCTTTCTTGCCAAACGAACCATCAAAAGACACTGTGGTTTCCAGAGTGGTGGTCTGCCATAGGACTGTTATTCCACCAAATTCAGTAAAGTTAGTGGAATGCAAGACAGAGGGACAGTATGGGGATTATATGATTGAGCCCTCCTCTACCAAACAGGCTATGATTCCACGTACACTACATTACAAGGATAACAAACCAAAAGTATGTGTGTGTAATTTGACCCACAGGAACATTGTATTTAAAACCAGTCAGTCCCTGGGTGAGGCACATGAAGTCTCAACCGTTACTGCTTCTGAGAGTGTGAGAGTAAGAAGCGTGGCAGAGATGAAGACACCGGAGGAGGGTATTAAAAAAGAGATACCAAATCATTTGACAGATCTAGTGGAAAGATCAAAGACCAATCTAACCACTTTAGAAATTCGGGAACTCGAGGACTTGATTCTTGAGTATCAGGATGTTTTTGCCAAAGATGAATTTGATCTTGGAGATTTTACAGAAATTGAGCATAAGATAGAAACAGGTGACGCAAGACCGGTTAAGCAAAGAATAAGGAAAACGCCTTTAGGTTTTGCAGAAGAGGAGAAGGTTCACCTGGATAAGATGTTACAGTCGAAGGTCATACAACCCTCAAGTTCAGAGTGGGCGTCCGCTCCAGTCCTAATACGGAAACGGGATGGCACGGTCAGATGGTGTGTAGATTACCGCCAGGTGAACAAGGCAACTGAGAAGGACTCATTTCCGTTACCCTTGGTGGAGGACTGTATTGACACGCTAGCAGGGAATACTTATTTTTCCAAATTAGATGCGAATTCTGCATATTGGCAAGTCAGGATTAAAAAAGAAGATCAGAAGAAGACTGCCTTTATAACCAAGTATGGCCTTTATGAGTTTGTGCGTATGCCGTTTGGACTTTGCAATGCACCAGCAACCTACTGCAGGGTGATGAATTTGGTGCTAAGGGGTCTTAGCTGGGATATTGTACTGGCATTTTTAGATGACATACTGGTCATGGGAAGGAATTTCAAGATTCATTTGGCTAACTTGAGGAAAGTACTTCAGAGGTTCAGAGAGTACGGTCTACGCATGAAACCGAAGAAGTGCGTTTTATTTCAAGAAAAAGTCGAGTTCTTGGGTAGATTGGTTGGGCAAGATGGGTTGCAGCTGACTAGAAATAATGTTGCTGTTGTACTTGACTGGCCAAAACCAAAAACCACTCGTGATGTGGAACGTTTTCTGGGGCTAGTGAATTACCATAGGCTATTTCTAAAGAATTTAGCAAAGGTGGCTGTGCCGCTGTATGATATCACTGGGAAGAAGAAGTTCAAGTGGGATGTTGAACAGGAAGAGGCCTTTCAGGGAATAAAGGAAGTTATGACAACTGCGCCTTTATTGGCTTTACCAAACAGTGGAGATTCCTTTATACTGGACACGGATGCGTCGAATTATGCAGTTGGTGCAGAACTTATTCAAGTACAAAAGGGGGTGGAAAGAGTGGTTGCCTACGGTAGCTATGCACTCTCCCCGGAACAACGACGGTATTGCACCACTAGAAAAGAGTTATTGGCAGTTGTACGTTTCACCCGGCAGTACCGACACTACTTACTGGGAAGGAAATTCACTGTCCGAACAGATCACCATAGTTTGCTGTGGTTGTTGAATTTTAAGGAACCCCAGGGGCAAATAGCCAGATGGCTTGAAGAACTTGGGCAATATGATATGCTTATCCAGCATCGACCAGGGAAAAAACATCTGAATGCAGATGCATTATCTCGTATTCCAGAAACTTTGGAGTACTGTCCGAACTACAGATCTGGATTCAAACTTGAACATCTACCCTGCCAAGGATGTCCTTATTGTACCAGAGCGCATAATAACTGGTCTAATTTCCTGGAAGAGGTGGATTATGTCGTCGCTTTACCGCAGAAGGTGCCAATATTGGAGGACTCGGGCAGGCAAATACCAATCTGGAAAATAACCCAAATGGGACCAATGGGATCAGGTATCCTAAAACACAGTACCCTGGAAATAACGGATAGTTCTGACAGTTCCTCAAGAATAGTTAGAACAGTAACCGCCGAAGATGAACTTGACTTGTCTAAAGAGTTAATTCAAGAAACAGCTAAGGACTCCAATTTTGAGCTTGTGTTGCCTTGGTTATCTGATGGGACAGTTCCTAGTGAGGGAACGGTTTTCTCAGCTAGTCCAGGTGCCAAATATTATTGGATCCATAAACAGGAGCTTAAACTCGAAAATGGGATATTAAGAATACAGATACCCGAGAAAGGTCCGGTAATGGTAGTTCCTAAAGGATTCAAAGAAAGATTATTGAAGAACTACCATGATATCCCATCGGCTGGGCATCAAGGGATTGACAGGACCAAGTCAAAGATTAAGGAGAAATATTTCTGGCATGGCATGTCAAAAGACATTAAAAGTTACGTATTATCCTGTTCAATATGTAACAAGAATAAGAAACCAAACAAAGCGGCTCGGATGCCACTCAAAAGTTATCAAGCTGGGGCCCCTATGGAAAGGGTTCATTTGGATTTCTTGGGACCATTACCAAAAACAGTGAATGGTAATGAGTATGTTCTCATGATGGTGGACCAGTTCACGAAATGGGTTGAAAGCGTCCCACTGCCTTCGCAAACCGCAGAAGTAACCGCCAGGGCTGCTGTGAATGAGTTTTTCTCTAGGTTTGGATATCCCTTCTATATCCACACTGATCAAGGACGGAATTTTGAGAGTCAATTGTTCAAGTCAATCTGTAGTCTGCTCAGTATTCATAAGACTAGAACAACAGCTTATAGACCTTCGGCCAACGGACAGGTAGAACGGTATAATAGAACCTTGATGGATGCTGCGCGATGCTTTGTCAAGAAGAGTACAAGGTGGGATGAGCAACTAGCTCAATTAACTGGGGCACTTAGGTCATCGGTCAACAGGCAGACTGGATACACTCCTAACAGATTAATGCTGGGACGAGAAGTCAATTTGCCTGCAGACCTGATATTCCCTTCCAGAGCCTTGAAGGAAGATCCACCATCCACTGATCGATATGTCTCTGATCTGGCAAATTCTTTGGAAACTGCACATGAAGTGGCTAGACAACATCTAAAGACCTGTCAGAAGAGGATGAAAAAGGATTACGACCTTCGCCAGCTGGTTCATAGTTATGAAGTCGGAGACGTCGTTTATCTTCTTGATTCCGCTGTAGGAAAAGGCAAATGTAAGAAACTGTGTCCACCCTGGAAAGGTCCTGGAATTATATTGGAGAAACTCTCTCCGTCATTATTTCGGGTCAAGATGGGTACGGCAGTTAAAGTAGTTAACCATGATCGGATTAAGAAATGCATGGAGAGAGATTTGCCACAATGGATCAAGAGGTTGAAAGATCAACCAAATGGACTAGTAGAGGCTCTGAAGAGTGCCAAAGGTAATCCAGAGTCTTTATACTGTTTGTGTAAGAAACCAGATGATGGCAAGTTGATGATCCAATGTGGGGAATGCCTTGAATGGTATCACGGAGCCTGTGTTGGAATCACCAGAAAATTAGCCAAACAGTTGGGACAGTACTTGTGCTCCAAGTGTGAGGGGGAACCGTCCCTTTTAAATAAGGATACTAATTAGGTTATTTATTTCAGGTATGGCCGACGGATGGACGCGGAAAGAGTCCCGGCAGGAGCAGGACATAAGAGCCGCTTCTCGGAGAGGACAGCTAGTACCAGGAAAGGAACTGGTAAAGGATTTAGCGGCCAGTAAGAACCTCACCACAGAGGCTGTTGTCTCGGTGATGGAGGACCAATATCGTTTGGCCGTAGACCGACAGTACTGGCACTGGGTAAAGGACACAAGAAGGCAACTAGAATTCTTGTTGGATCGGGCCTCCATCGACAAATTCTTTCCCCTACCATGGAAAGATTCACAGGGTTCGAGGAGACAGAAGAATTCGAAGGTTACAGAAGACAGATCGGAGGAAGGTTTAGTCAAGGATGTACGCCTTCGAACACAGGATCTTCCTGTTATTAGACAGGGTGCCGTGGAAGAAGCAGGGGATATCCGCCCTCATGAGTTAATGGACCAAGACAAGCCTTCTGAAACTGTTCCTAGGCAAGAGCCAAAGTCTGGGAGTAGTTCGGAATGTGCAAGGGATGTCCCCAGGAATACATTGGAGTCAGGGGACCAACATCCCCAGATACCAGAAACAGAAGCTGTCCCGAGGCAAGAGCCAAGGTCTCAGGATAGGCAAAGATACTATAGGGATAAATCGAGGCACCCATTGGAATCCAGGGAAGAACATCCGCAAGTGGAAGCTATTCCGAGGCAAGAGCAAAGGTCTTGGCGTAGTTCAAGATACAGAAGTAAGACCTCACAGCACGCTATGGAATTCAGGGATAAACCACCTAGACATGGGATTAAGAAAGCGGCTTCACCCAAACTCGACAAATACAGTTCCTTCGACATAGAAAAGGGTTTGGAAGACAGAAAACAGAGAGCTTTGGAAGAATACCTAAGAACTTCCCGGGCCCTAGAGATTCTAAGAGCAGACGGCCGCAGAGAATCTCAGTCGACATCTCGAGATAGGGAAAGACAAAGGTTTCCGAGGCGTTCCAGGTCTCCGGAGATTAAGACAACGTCCTGGAAGAACAGGTCCGAGGGTCGCAGAGAATTACAGTCAACTTCTCGATATAGGGAAAGGCAAAGGTCTCCAAGATGCTCCAGGTCCCCGGAGACTCAAACCAAATACCGAAAAACCACGATGCATCCAACGGCTGAAGGGAATAAAAACAGGCAAGAGACGTCGACGCAGGTTATTCATGCCGTTCCTAGGCAAGAGCCAAAGTCTGGGGAGGGTGTGAAAAACCTGAATGTGGAGGTGGAAGGGACAAGACGCATGGTGACCACCGACAGAAAAAGGAAAATGTCCAGCGAAATTGATCCTCCCTCCAAGAAAGTTAAGCGAAACAAATGCCCAGTCGCAGATTGTAAAGCAGAGGCTCGAAGGCTGAAAAGACATGTTCAGAGTAGGCACATTCCAGCCATTTTTCATGACCTAGAGACTCGGGAGATGCTAGATAACCATGATTTCCAGGCGAGGAGATTACAGGCCCTACAGCTCCTTGCAGAGCAAGTTATGGTGCAGCTCGAACATCCAACTCCAGAATCTTTGAGAAGAATGGTGAACCACAATCTACTGGTAGATGTCTCCTCTGAAATCACGCCTACCACTCAGGATGCTATGAGAAGGCTGTGCAAGTTCGCTGGATGGGAAAACCCGGAGGAATTCACACTGAACCCGATTAACTCTCCGGCGGGATTAATACACTGGCGACCCATGGCTTTCATCATGGATCATCTAAGCCCGAGGGAATCGGATTCCATGTTCCAGAGGTTTGGACCCGAGTCTAGGGGGGTAGAAAGGCCAGAAAACAGACGATCAACAGCTACTGCAACGGTAACAACCTCGTTTTTGCAGGCAGATGAAAACGCAGCTAGGGGCTCTGCAATTAAAGCTAGCCCTGTGCTACTAGAGAATGAACCCGCAACGGAGACAGGAGAACGTGGCTGTGCAATAGAGGCTAGCTTGTCTACAGAGGAACCCATGGATGTGGGAGTCATAAGGGAAAGGGAAGGAATATTAACCTCTACCTCTCCGATTCAAGTAACTCCGGCGGGGACGGCAAACCTAGTGGCGCAACGTCCGTTATTCATAGTCGAAAATGAGGATAGGCAGCAAGTTCCAACCTGTTCGTTGAAGGCGTTTCGGGTTGATAAAGAAAAAGGACTAATGAGATTGATGGTTATCAGTCCAGACCGAACCACGGAATTGGATTACCAGGGCACTCCAAGTCCAGGTAATTTTAGAAGTCCAATTAGAGCGGAGGAAGAAGCTCTGTTACAGTCAGATACTGAGAAGACCATCCCATCCCCCAACCCTGACATGTCAACTGGGCGGAAGTCATACTCGGATGCCTTACAGACTAAGCCCGCTGTGGGAATAGTGAGACCCAGAGAGAGTCCGGTTGGTCCAAAGACAGTTACCCGGGTTGAGAGCCAGACACCATTGTTGGCTTTTGATAGCCACTTCCATGTTGACCGTCTAGGAGTTGCTCTGGGCGCCAACATTTACGACATTGAAGGGTTAACTAGGCGGATGACGGAAGTTAGACCAGAGCATCCAGTTGAACTCGGCGGTGGGGTTGTGATCTACTGTGATCCGGGACACTATGGCCAAGTGGTGCTCACAGCCGATCAGAAGTGGCGAATTGCTGTTGGTTTACACCCAAAAAAGATAGACCGACTGACAGACAAGAAAAAGGTTCAACTGGAAGCGCTACTGTCAAACCCCAGAGTGACGGTTCTAGGAGAGGTAGGTTTAGATTACAGTACGGGAGCACCAGGAAAAGAGGATCAACAGCAGGCGCTGAGGGATATCCTGAAATACAGTTGCCTCGAAAAGGTGCTCGTCCTTCACATTCGAGGTAATGCTAAAGATCACCTTTCCGAAGAAACCTCTAAGGACTGCTTGGGAATCGTTAAAGAAAAATGTCACCCAGAGCAGAGGATCCACCTACACTGTTTTGCTGGGGGCCTACAGCAGGTTAGGGAATGGAGAGGCGCTTTCCCAGATTGTTACTTCGGTTTTACTGGGAAAACGGCAACCTTTGGGAAGGCTCAACGGGAGGCTTTAAAACGAATTCCGTTGGACCGTCTCCTTATTGAAACTGATGCTCCATATCTGCCGATGCTGAAAGGATTGAGGACCACCACCCCAGCCTATATTGGTGATGTCGCTGCATGTGTAGCCCTAGTCCGACAGGAACCGGTCAACATGGTGATTGGGGCAACTCGGGCTAACGGTGAGAGGCTGTACAGTTACTAGAGGGATTTCTGAGCCAGTGACCCACTCTCCTTGCAAAGGATCAGGTCTTCTAGGATAATTCCAGGATATTTGAATCTGGAATCCCTGGGAGGCAACTTATTTGATAAAACGGGGAGGAGTGTGGTAATATTGGCCTGGGGCGAAAGAGTACCGGTTCGAACCGGGAATTCCCCCAGTTGGTTCCCGGGAATGCGATCTGGGGTTTCCGGTAAACTGGAGAATCACGGGGCTTCCGGTTTCTAGTAGTGTTCTATGCAGACGTATATTTTATGACGGAAGACAATCTGGACAATAAATCAACTAATCAACAAGCATCGTCACTTATAGACATAACTGACGGATGCATCTAAGGTTAGTACTCCAGATTTACTACAGTTGTAATATTGTGTGAATAAGTGTATCGATATGCACTCGTGCTCTTTTCCCATAGAGTTATGACAGGGTTAATGACGCATGCGAATTGTATCTATACACCTACCACATCATGCGAATGTACGTCATTGTAATATAAGAAAATGTACTTCAGTCGAGTGGGTTAAACTTTAGCTGTATATTTAATATGTACGGTGTTCCATTAGGGACATATCGTAATATCGTTGTTTCGCGGTTTCGACCTAGGGTCGATAGTACGATAACGCGATGCGATAGTACGACAACGCGATGCGATAGTACGATAATGCGATGCGATAGTGCGATATTAATATCGCAATCTCGCATCGTGGTCTCGTACTATCGCATCGGACTTTCGTACTATCGCATCGCGTTATCGTACTATCGCATCGCGTTATCGTACTATCGCATCGCGTTATCGTTCTATCGCATCGCGTTATCGTACTATCGCATCGCTTTATCGTACTATCGCATCGCGTTATCGTACTATCGACCCTAGGTCGAAACCGCGAAACAACGATATTACGATATGGCCCTAATGGAACACCGTAAATATGTGTAATGTCGGTGACACGCTGAATACATGTTTTAAACTCTTTCACTTCCATGTTTACTATTTGAACACTCGAAGTTTCGTCCACCAGGAAATGTAGTAAAATATAATGTCTAATATGCAAACAATGTAGATTTCAGTAGAGACAGCTCGTCACGTGTGTTTTAAATGGTGTTTAGTTTCTCCGAATATTTTTTGAGAGCACTGGTGAAGTATCGTACTTGTTTTACACTGTTATATCTTGTGTATATTCGTTAAAAACAGAAATGAACACGTTACCTGCCGCATGCGTTGCGTAAGATCTACCATTACACAATCTAGGATCATGCCTTGTGCATGGCAATTAATCAGATAATTAACAGATGCGCTTTGTTGACCATTGTATTTAAATGCTCACAAAGGTCGGAAATATCGAGGGCTTGGCGTGAAACAGTAAAAACCTATTTTGAGTGCCATTGCTCAGAACGAGCAATGGCACCGAAATTTCCATTGTTTACCAAGAAAAATGATTAAACGCTTATAAAGACTTCATGGCAAGGTGATTAACCTTGGTGAAAACAATACCAAGTGTAGTTACAACTGTTTCACGCCAAGCCCTCGATATACTTTCGATTTCGACCAATACTATACGATGAAACCACGTTTAAGGTTCGCCTCGGTGGTGAAGTGGTCGTGGTTTCGATCCCCGGTCGGATCATACCAAACACTTTAAAAATGGAAGAAATGTGTTTTTCTCCTCGGCGATCAGTGTTGCAGGGTTAGCATTACGACTGCCTCACTGGTGTATCAGGATATAAGTGATCAGTGTTGCAGGGTTAGCAGTACGACTGCCTCACTGGTGTATCAGGATATAAGTGATCAGTGTTGCAGGGTTAGCACTACGACTGCCTCACTGGTGTATCAGGATATAAGTGATCAGTGTTGCAGGGTTAGCATTACGACTGCCTCACTGGTGTATCAGGATATAAGTGATCAGTGTTGCAGGGTTAGCATTACGACTGCCTCACTGGTGTATCAGGATATAAGTGATCAGTGTTGCAGGGTTAGCATTACGACTGCCTCACTGGTGTATCAGGATATAAGTGATCAGTGTTGCAGGGTTAGCATTACGACTGCCTCACTGGTGTATCAGGATATAAGTGATCAGTGTTGCAGGGTTAGCATTACGACTGCCTCACTGGTGTATCAGGATATAAGTGATCAGTGTTGCATGGTTAGCATTACGACTGCCTCACTGGTGTATCAGGATATAAGTGATCAGTAGTACTGGTAGGTTAGCATTACGACTGCCTCACTGGTGTATCAGGATATAAGTGATCAGTAGTACTGGTAGGTTAGCCGGGTAACGCCGTGATGTGACTGAAAAGCGGTTCAAAACGGTGTTAAACACTCTGCAAACACAATCACAGGTCTACTTCTTATAAAGACATCGGACCATCTCTTAAAATTGAAGTCGAAAGTAGAGATAATCCCCAAACCATTGATAGCGTGACTGTGTTTTTTTAAGCCAAGAAAAAACAAATTGGTGTGAGGCGCTATAATTCAAATCCAATTACGATGCTTTCTGAAGAAAATGGGAAATAGTACAGTGTACATTAACGACCATCGTCCTTTTTACACTTATTTACTTTAACATCCATTCCGACATAGCTTATATAGCATACTCTCGATGTCTCATTCCTAAAGTATAACCAATGCTCGCGTCCTTTTGCGTCGAATCATCCCGAGGGCAGATCCTGCTTATATTTGATTGGTTTCTAGTTGTGTTTGCTTGGTGTTTAACGCCGCTTTCAGCAATGTTTCTGTTTTATCTCGGCGTTTCCTTGGTAAGTTACTAGTAGTACTGGTCCATTTATTCTGACACCAGTGACTCAGTCGTTAAGATAACCCCGCCCACAACCCTGGGCGCCAAAGTAGGACAGCAATAACTACCATGTGTAAAGTTGTGCGTATATTTGACTGATATGCTTTTGCCTGAAAAGTTTGACGATGTTACCACGCCGTTTCTGCATTTCCAGAAGGTTTATCCGGACACTAGTTCACTAATCCCGATTATATATCCGAGTTGTCGGACGCCGCTATCAAGATAATTAGAACATGTGGACATTCCAATATTTCGTTCAAGAACTCGTACATTTGAAAATTCCAATATATCGTTCAAAAACTCGTACATGTGGAAATTCCAATATTTCGTTCAAAAACTCGTACATTTGGAAATTCCAATATTTCGTTCAATAACTCGTACATTTGGAAATTCCAATATTTCGTTCAATAACTCGGACATGTGAAAATTACAATATATTGTTTAACTCAGACATGTGAAAATTCCAATATATTGTTTAACTCGGACATGTGAAAATTCCAATATATTGTTTAACTCGGACATGTGAAAATTACAATATATTGTTTAACTCGGACATATGAAAATTACAATATATTGTTTAACTCGGACATGTGAAAATTACAATATATTGTTTAACTCGGACATGTAAAAATTACAATATATTGTTTAACTCGGAGTTAAACAATATATTGGAATTTTTACATGCACATCATACACTGATTTTCTTTGCATTTCGTAACTGTACACTCCTGAAAAGGATTTAGTATAAGCAATAACCGTTGCTTGTTTTCCAATCCATTTCAACCTACTATTGTTGTACTGTTATTATCGTAAATGTGAACTGAATACAATATGTTTATACTAACATACATATAACATGTCCAATAACCGGCTTAAAACACAACCGTAATACTCGCCAATAATTGACACCTTAGATTTAAGGTGCAATATTATACATAATGTTGTTTTTCTACAGTGCCAACTTTAAGTAGTATAAAACACCGATAGTTTTCTGACCCGAACCCTACACAGTGCCAACTGTAAGTAGCACAGCAATCTGATAGTACTTATGAGACAAAAAGAACATCATGAAGGAAGTATGTTTGTTCACTAAGCAGCTTATAACCCTATCTTAATAAACGCAACTGTCGGACACCTAATATTGCTGTTGGAACATGATACAAATGGTGTTTTTACGCATCGCAAATTAGCATACACAAGATGGAAGACATGACACAAAACGCACGCCATAAACACTTAACGTTCAATGAAGACATGGCACACAACGCACGCCATAAACACTAAACGTTCGATGAACGGCTTCTTTGGCAGTTCGAAGACATCAACAAAGAGCAATGCATTAGGCGCATTGTGATAAGTCGTAATGCATTAGTGTTATTCGATTAAATGACGTCTGTTTGAACATTGATTTCACCCTCCGTTTCCCCCATAGTGAAGATTTGAGACACCTCTGTCAGAACGTTTGCAAACATTGAGGGTTGGGCACAATGCTGGTTTATGTTTTCACGTTATGAGATAAAACGACATCTGTTTGAACATTGGATTTAACCCTTCCCCTTATGCATGCAACGTTCGACACATCTGTTCTTTCGCTTGTTTTATTCGCCAATGGTTAAACATTTCCCGTATTCAGGGGCTTTGCGACGCCTCTGCAACCTACGATTTTGAAAACATTGTGGCAAAAGGAGAAATTGCTCATGATGAGTTTCTCCGTTTGCCACAAACTGTTCAAGTCTATTTAAAGACTATAATTTCATTTATATAGAATTTCCATATTTTTTCCAAAAATGTTTTTTTAAGTCGGCTTCTGCAGATTTGTTGTAAAGTGTTAAAGTAAGTATCAAAAAACCACTTACTTTTAATTAATGTAAGACGTTTTTTATAAGTCAAGCGACACTAACAATGAACCTCCTTTCAGATTAGTCATTTTCAAGTTAAGTGTTTAATGCCATCTTCAACATTATTCAGTCATATCACGGCGGAGAGTTCACTTATTCATGTTTTTACCTGATTTGTTCACACCAGTACTTTTCAAGCAACTGGCTGCTTTTCAACATAGACCTGTTACCCAAATGTGAAGAAAACGAATGACGCTTATTTGAGTGACTTTTGTCAAGCGTCGGAAAGAATGCTGACCGAGCTGGGGTTCGAACTCACAACCCATGACTTGACAAACTCGCATCGCTACCACCTTAACCCCCCGGGATTCAGCCAGTGATTTTCGGGACGCAATTTACTTCCAGAGACACTTACAATATATAGGAGCCGTCCCGCGAGAAAACCAACATTATGGCCTCGACGTAATATATCGACCCAGATCAGCCTACGCAGTACACGCAGGCTAATCCGGGCCGACACGTTCCGTCTCAGGGATATAGAGTAATGATTCCTGAAACAGAAAATCCACAGGAGGCGAAACAAACGTGTCTATCCGGGTTAGCCTGCGCGGCATGATTAGGCTGATCCGGGTCGACACTTTGAGCAGAGTTCACAGTGTTGGTTTTCTCGCGGGCCGGCTCATATCGATATCGAGACATTGTTATATTCCTATTATAATATGTTATCGGTGTGTCTTGATCCGTCGTTTGGCCGAGTGGTTGGCGTCGGGGATTTGTAATCGGGTGTCCCGGGTTCAATCCAAAGTCGCTGCGCAACGGTTATGGTGGAGTGCCCTTTATTTAGCAAGGCTAATTTCCTAGCACAGTACTGGTTTATTTACACAGGGATCATGAAAAAGTGAAATGTGGACGTGGTATAACTGAAATAATGTTGAAATGGTTTAAAACACCGATAGTAAATCTCACCATTAAAGCCTCTATCACTTTTTGAGTTGATGCGTAAAGTATTAGATGTATCTCAAAATGCTGTACATCGAGGGCTTGGCGTGAATGAGAATGGTTCTAGATGCATTTGATCACAGTGTAGACTCATGCGAGTCTACTTATCCGAACTAATATCAACAAAGTCTTCACAAATCAAATATACAATACACAAATAAGTAAGATAACATATAAGATAAGATAAGAAATTGTTTATTAACGTGACATGTGTGTTAACGTGACATGTGTGTTAACGTTACATGTGTGTTAACGTGACATGTGTGTTAACGTGACATGTGTGTTAACGTGACATGTGTTTTAACGTTACATGTGTGTTAACGTGACATGTGTGTTAACGTGACATGTGTGTTAACGTGACATGTGTGTTAACGTGACATGCGTGTTAACATGACATGCGTGTTAACGTGACATGTGTGTTAACGTGACATGTATGAAACATATTTTGGTTAACAATATGATATAAAAACAAAAAATAACCACACCCAGCCCTTTGGGCCTATAAGTCACCGTTTTTGTATCCATATATACATATAAAGTCACCTGACATATGTGCTGTCTTTTGTCCGATGTTTTTTTTTAAGGAATCCGCTGTGGTCGAGTGGTTAGCGTCGGGGATTTCGAAACCGGGTGTCCCGGGTTCGATCCCCAGTCGCGGCACTACGGTCATGGTGGAGTGCCCTTGGGCAAGGCACATTTTCTAGCCTAGTACTGGTTTGTTTACCAAGGGATCATGAATAATTAAATTTAATTGCGCGCTAAATGACATTAGCTGTCGATGCGCCATAAAACAATATACATTCATTGTCCGATGTTTTAAAAAATTATTAATTATGGACACTTTGAAAACGTCGATTAATGGAACTAAACTATCCTCGAGTAGCGACTAAATTAAGCGACTCTGAAAGAGGCATGTACCTAAGCTATACGATGTTTTCAAACATAATTAATTAATCCTATTGCAGCATAAATTGGGAACTTATGACAGCGTTCAAAAGACTATACTTTACCGTTGAACGTGAAAGCCAATTTCTTTTTTTCATTGGTTTTAGTAGATAATTAATGAGATATGCTGGGTTTTCGACGGATAGGTTGTTGTATTAGAGTCTAATTAATGAGATATGCTGGGTTTTCGACGGATAGGTTGTTGTATTAGAGTCTAATTAATGAGATATGCTGGGTTTTCGACGGATAGGTTGTTGTATTAGAGTCTAATTAATGAGATATGCTGGGTTGTCGACGGATAGGTTGTTGTATTAGAGTCTAATTAATGAGATATGCTGGGTTTTCGACGGATAGGTTGTTGTATTAGAGTCTAATTAATGCAGGATGGTAACATACCAGTCGGATTAGTGGCTGATCTCCTCCTTCGATAACCCTTCACAATGAATATAGCACTTTTACGAGGATGATTGTTGATAAGGTATCCCATTTTATCTTGATCATTTAACTGGATAAAGCTTTCATCCTTCAGATGGTCTACAAATATTTCTATATGAATATTTCTATTAAAAGCACAGTTTATAAGAAAATGAGTTTCGTCTTCGATTTAGTTTATGTCGCACATCTTGCATAGTCTTTCAGCGGGAGTTCTCCGGGATACCAACCTATCTCGATTCTTAACGGGAGAATCCCACACCTTAATTGTGCAAGTAGCGAACGGTCACATAGAGTCATGTTTAACATTGCATAACTTTCAGTTTTGAGTTTTGATTTCGAACTTAAATGTGATGTATGTAATTTGGCGTCACTTTGTTTTAAGGCTTTTTAAAGGCAATAAATACGTCTACTGTATGCGGCCTCAGCTCGCCTTATAGTTAAATCTGCACAACGAGTGTAAATGAAATCAAAGGCTGCTGTATGCGGCCGTTTACAGTCCAACTTTCTTGAAGAATAAGTTATTATTGTAATTAATATACATGCATACGCGTGTGTGTATATATTTATATGTGTGTGTGTGTATGTATATGACTATATGTATATATCTATACAATTGTATATATATATAGGTGTGTCCATATGTTTATTATTATATATAAATATCTGAATTGCACTTAATTAATTACAAATGTTCATTTATTTGTATTGTATTAACAATTGCTGTATGTACATGTATACTTGTGTTTACCAACCGTGAGCTGTTTAAACTACTTTTTTTAATGAAATATATGTTCTGCTCTGTTCATGAAATGTATGTTCTGTTCTGTTCATGAAATATATGTTCTGTTCTGTTCATGAAAAAACAGTAAGCAGTAGTAAAGGAAATATATAGTTAAGTGGCGTCTATAGACACGGATAATGTATATCACGATTTATTAACGCCAGGTACAAATTACAATGAAGTCCCAATTAATCATTCTCTGTATAATGGCAAATCGAGCGACCATTATGGGAAAAATATTGATGTCATATTCTGACAAGAAAAGAACATGTTTTGTATCTATCTACATATTAATGAAACGTTAACAGTTGATGCAATATGTACTCTTGTTTACTTTTGTCGCTTCTGTTTCATACATAATGTTTCCATTGTTGATGTTGTGAGGTGGGTGGGGGGGGGGGGGGGGGGGGGGGGGGGGGAAGAGAGATTATGGGAAAGGGTGGGTTTGTTAGCCTTTTTGCGAGTGGGGTGTTTAATTGTTTTTTTATTTGTTATGTTAGCTATCAAGATGGCCTCATTGTTAAATAGTCAATATTTTAGTGTTTTTTTTGTGTTCATCACTTTTGCTTGTCTGTGATTGGCTGAAATAATTTGTTCATAACCTCATGAATAAAAAAAATTAACATTGGCGACGTGCTGTATTATGGAAAATAAAGTTGTGAAATACTATTATGTTTTATTACTCACTGAAATAGCCATATTAATGCTAAAATATAAGGAATGGAGCGTTTTTTTCGTTTTCATGGGGGTATGAACACAACAACCTGATCACACATTTTATGAAACCACTTCGCGATTTCATAGAGAGTGATCAGGTTGTTTTGTTCATACCCCCATGAAAACGAAAAAAAAAAGCTCTCCATTCCTTATATGAATAAAAGAGCCACCAAATAATTAGTTTTATTATTTACCCTCATCCAGCTGTATTATGATATATGGAATAAATCTACCAAACTTGCTTTTTGACGATTATAACTGTAAAATATTGGCTAATGATTCGTACATTAGAAGCGAACCAAGTAAACCAACATTAGGCTACTCGAATGTGTAGGCTGTTCTTGGTTTACATTGGCAATACACTCACACATTTGGAGCAGATGATTTAGAAAACATATTTACAAAATTACGAAATATTTCCATAATGTTTTTAAAAATCGTCTACGGCAGATGCGTCAGAAAGCGGCTGTATGTGGGACAGGGTTAAGTGCTGTCTTATCTGTTTGTATAATTGAGTTAAATCTTCTTTTGCCAAAATGTTTTCAAATATTTTTAATTATTTTTCTTTCATTTATAGAGATTTTTTACAGTTAAATGTAGATGTTTTAAACAAAGTATTCAATGAGCAACGATAGACGGAGATTATGAAATGTCAAACCCAAATAAAACAAGCCAATATGAAATACTAAATGACCTGCTTTGATCCCGACCTTGTTAATTGGAAGGTATTATTATAAATGCCACTTTCCACAAAGGAACACAGTCATGGTTAACGGCGGGATAAAGCTGATATATTGTTAAAAACGGCGTAAAAGACGAACAATAACAACAGATAGACACCCACACATTGAATTCCAATGTACCGCCTGTTTTAGCTAAGCATATTGGACGCATATCCAACTATGAGAATCAGCGACTATAAAAATCGATAACTTAAATTACATGGGATTATAGAGCAACTTTTTAGTTTTTACTCAATAACAATTTTATTTTGCAAAAATTTAAAAAGGCACTTATCAAGTTTTCAAGACAAATATCTCCCGAATATAAATATATTTTTTTATTTGATTTATATTAATAATATTTTGATCCTTTTTAACTTTGAATACAGTCACCCTAAATTCCCTCTTTATTGCATATAAACCGGTAAGAAAACGGTATTTTTCCGCTAATTTTCACACGTTCTTTAGTAAATATCTTTTTTTAGAAATAAAAAATTAACAGGGCACTTACGGCTTAATGTAGTAAATTCATTTACCTTTTATTTGACATATATTTTATTAAAATAAAGTAATAAAATTTTGGTCCTTTCTACCATTTTCTACAAGTACTACTAACGTTTTAGGGTAACATTTACGTTTCCGTGATTACTAGCGAAAGCTTCCGATAATTACCGACCATTGCCGGACGATTTATGATGGGGTAATAATCTATTTATTACCCCCGCTGTGCAGACTGTGTATATTGCGTTATCTTACATATATATCAGCATGTAATGCCCTTTACCTAAATTCGATGCTTGTATAGTCAGAACGGATACATTTCAACATTTGTTAATATTATGTTATCTAAATAAAATGGATGATTGTTATAACTATTCAATTGTTAAATAAAACCATAAGGTGATCGGTATCCATGCATATTGTATGACTTGTCCAAATTCATGAATAAAATTAAAACGTTTAATAATTTGTCATAACTCATTGTAAATGTAAGAATTCTATCAAAGTTTGTTTGTCAAACTGTTCAATTTGATATGTTTAAAATTGCATTTAACGTTGTTTAATAATTTGTCATACCTCATTTTAAGTTTAAGGATTCTATCAAAGTTTGTTTGTCAAACTGTTCAATTTGATATGTTTAAAATTGGTTTAATTCGTATAACTAATTTCATCAAAGGGACATTGATTGGCGCTAATCAACGTTATGTATATAACGCGATAATTGACATTAATCCGGATGATGTGTTAAAGGTGATAATTACCAAAACAACTGTGAATACAACTATACCGTCAGGTGCAAACTACTCATTGAATTTCGGACAAATGCTCAGGAAGTGATATTTTGTTTTAATCTGCATTGAATTACAGATTGTTGAAGAAATCACCGCCAAAGAATCGAGAAGATACAGTGAAGAATCTGTTTTCACTACGGTGCATAAGTTTATTAGGCAGTTTTTGAAATTGGACAGAACAAACGAGAAGGCTATCACCCAAAAAACATAACGCCTTACTTGCACGTGCTATTGTACCACATTCCCTTCTTCATTAGCCGTTATGGAACAATTTTTCAGGCCAAGGTGTAGAAAAAACAAATGACATTATTAAACAAATTCACCAGACAAAAACCAATAAACATGATGCAACCAAAGATGCCCTTTTAGTCAGAAAAAGAATGGAAATCGGACATTTATCGAAAATATCACGAAACAAAAGAAGGTACAATAAACGCGATTCCAATTACTGGACTGTTCAGACTGCGGAAATGAATAAAAACAAAAAACGAAAAATTCAGGATGAACTTAAACAGGCAGAAGTCGATTACCGCGGAGTACAGGATAATCAGGACAGTTCTGGGAAAAGCCTCAACGAATCAAGCATCCCTGAGCTCAAGCTCAAGCTCATATTAAAAAAATTAGGAGTTAGTACAAAATTGCGTAAAAAAGAAAAAATCATTGAACTGATTGATCCATTGCACGAAAAAAAAGTAGACTTTTATTAACTAAACTTTAATAGGCATTACCCCCACTCAAATAATAAGGTTGTGTAATTGCCCTAAACAAATATACTAAAAAATATATATTTATCATATAGATCTACACCTAGTTTTTAATGATATTTTTACGGTATTAAATTTAATTTCTATAAGTCTAGTTTTTCCGAATTATTTTTCATATTTTCTAGAACGGGAGGTTAATTCTATTATTCGTTGTATCACGTGACGAATATGGCGGACGTGTTCTGTATGACCTCAACAGGAAAATTAACTTTGTTGGATTAAATGATAAAAAAAGAAACTATAATTATTTCAAATAGTGGTCTAAGGGTGAAACAACATACATAGAGCATTTATGGAATTTACTGATACAAATACGTGTATTAATTTGATTATTAAACGGATAAATGAAAATTCCTCTTTGTGTTAATGAATGGCGCCAAAATAGCTAAATGGGACCAAAGGGACAAAAGTCAACAAAGAAGGCGAGTAAAAAGCGGACAAAGTCAGAAGCATCGCCCGACACAGTAAGTGAGCAACCTCAAAAACGTTATTTGTTAAAAAATCTAGATCAGAAGAATAACAAGGGCGATAAAAGGGAACAAAATATTGAGCATCAAAGCGGCAAGATGAATGAAGCAAATGTAAACACGAGCGCGATAACATCGCCGATGAGCTATAATATGCCCCCTACCCACAACATATGTACCAATCCCCGATACAGAATCAGTACATCCCAAACGGGCAATTTATGCAACCAGCTCAATCAGTTGTGCAAAATGGGAATCAAGAAATTTTAGAAAAGCTGGTGAATATTGAAAAGAGACTTTGTAAATTGGATAGTATAGACGGGAGAATAGCAGATATGTCACAAAAGCTATCAAACATGAATAATAAAATAGGTACATTAGAGCAGAAAGTTTCAGAAACCGACAAAAAGTTATCGGACATTGAGCAAAGCAAGAGCTTCGAGAGTAAGAAATTTGATGAGATGAATAGTAAGCAGGTAGAAATAGAGAATGAGATCAAGAAAGGGCAAAAACATAGTGAGAAAATGAGGTCAGAATGCAGTCGACTATTTAGTGAAAATAAAAAGTTAAGTGATGAAATAACGGATCTGCAATCACGTTCAATGCGCGACAACTTACTGTTTTACAACGTAGAAGAAGGGAAGAGCCACGAAGATCGCGTAAGTGAAAACTGTTCACGTTTGATCCATGAATTTTGCGACCTAAAACTAGGTATGGAAAATGCATCGACTCATATAAAAATAGACAGAGCTCATAGAGTTGGTAAATATAACCGGGAGAAAAAGAGACCCATAGTTGTAAAGTTTAACTTCTTTCAAGACAAGTTGTCCATAAAAGAAAGAGTGAAAGGGAAGAGTGAGGAAATATCCGTACGCGTTAGCGATCAATTCCCGAAATGTATTCAAGAAAAACGGAGAAGCCTTATCCCTATATTGATACAAGCTAAGAGCGAAGGGAAAAGTGCATATATCTCCTACGATAAACTCTATATAAACGGTGAGATTTACAGGGGTGGTGGAGTTCAAGAGAGTTAAGGGTGTCAAGCAAAGAAATTAAATTTCCTTCTATGGAACGTTAATGGGCTTAACAAAAAAGTCGTTGATAATGACTTTTTAATCATATTACAAAAATATGATATTGTGATGTTAACGGAAACATGGACTTCGAGATACAGTAATCTAGATATAGAAGGATACGAACACATATCATGCCCTAGGCCAAAAACGAACAAACGGGCAAAGCGAAACAGTGGAGGTATTATGATATACTACAGATCAAGATTTAAAAATAAAATAGACATATGTAATATCGACCAAAAAGGAGTAGTTTGGATTAAGTTGAAAAAGGAGTGTTTCAGTTTTGAGAATGATAGATTTATTTGTGCTTGCTACGTCCCACCGGAAGATTCATCTGTTTATAAAAACGCAAATTCTATGCTTTATCAGTGTGATTTCTTTGAAATCTTAGACAGAAATGTTAGAAAATACAGTCAGATGGGCGAGGTGTACTTAACGGGAGACTTCAATGCGAGAACAGGAAGTCGACCGGATTATATACTAAATGATAATTTGGACCGCTTTGTCGATGTACCGCCCTGTGAATGCATGGGAGATATATCGTCGAGAAGGTCACGTGACGACCAGGTAAACAGTTTTGGGTATAAACTACTAACATTGTGTAAAAATAATGAGCTTTCCATTTGCAATGGGCGTATCGATGATGGTAAAAGTACATATTATAATGTTAATACGCGTCATAAAGGCACGAGCGTTGTTGACTATTTAATTGCTAAAAAAAGCTGTTTTAGCAATATTGAATACATGATTGTTGGTGACTTAACAGAGTTTTCGGACCATTGTCCTATAGTATTTTCTATGTTGTTTAATGAAAGCAGGAACCCGCATGGTGGTAAACGCAATTCAAATGATAAAATACACAGAATACTTTGGAAAAGCACAGACAGGGCTTCTTTAGACAGTGCATTCCTAGAGTATAAGCCACATTTTGAAAACATTGTATTGAATTTGGGCTCAAATGGAGTTGATATCGATAATTGTGTAGAAAATATGTCCGATTTAATTTATGATATTTCGTTTAGTCTTCACGGTAGGACATTTTCAAGTGATAACAAGAGAAAGTCTACGGGCGCACCATGGTTTGATGCACAGTGTAGATATCTTAAATCTAAATTTTACGTAGCAAGAAGATTATATAAAGCTAAACCGATTGAAGCAAACAAAATGCATTTCTTGACGCAGAGACAAAAATATGTACAATATAAACCAAAAAATAAACAACTTTATAACAATAAAGAAAAGGCAAGAATTTCTATTATGACAACAAACGAACCTAGAAATTTCTGGCAATATATAAATAAATCAAAACAATGCAAGAAAAGTACTAACACTGACATAAACGCACAAGACTTTGTAGACTTTTTCAAAACGCTAGGTAGCGAAGAGTCCTCGACGGACACGCACAGCACGGATCAAACATGTTCTAGAGATAGTCCATTATCGATTGATGAACTGGACCGCCCTTTTACCGATGCAGAAATAATCAAAACCATTAAATGCCTTAATAGAAACAAAAGTGCGGATTTCACAGGTAATGTGGCCGATTTTCTAATCGACGCTAACACCATAATCTCTCCTTATCTTACAATATTATTTAACAAGATATTTGAATCAGGCACTTACCCATTATTGTGGGGTAAAGGAATAATTGTACCCATTCACAAAAAGGGTGACCCAACAAATCCGAACAACTATCGGGGCATTACACTAGTAAATACCTTAGGTAAACTGTTCTCACTGGCTTTACGTAATAGGATAAACGACTGGTGTGAGTCTCAACAATTATTGAACGAGTCTCAGTTTGGATTTAGAGATGAATGTAGTACTGTAGACTGTATATATCTTTTACATACCGTTATTCAAAATGTATTGGCAAAAAAACGTAAATTGTATTGTGCTTTTATCGACTATGAGAAGGCGTTTGATTCGATTAATAGAAATATCTTGTGGGCAAAACTAATCAAGTTGGGCATTAGCTGTAAGATGGTGAATATATTGAAATCTATTTATAGCAACGTAAAATCTTGTATAAAAATAGACGGAATTAGCACTTTCTCTGACTTTTTCGACGTATCGGTGGGTTTAAAACAAGGTGATCCCTTATCCACGATTTTGTTTCTACTTTTTATCAATGATGTAAGCGATGTAATAGATACTGAACATTTGACGGATTCAAATTTAGATTTACTCTCTTTATTTATGTTAATTTTTGCAGACGATATAGCACTTTTTACCACTAGCCCAGAAAGTTTACAACAACAGTTAAACAATATCAACGAATACTCAAAAATCTCGTCAATGAAAATAAATATCAATAAAACAAAAATATGTATTTTTGAGAAAAGGAAATCAAAGCATGACTTTAATTGGACAATTGATAACCAGCAGATTGAAATAGTACCGGCATTTTGCTATCTTGGTATAACTTTTCATTATACTGGTAATATGTTATTTTCAGTTAAGAATCTAATCGAGAGAGCCAACAAAGCATATCACAATATCCTTTCACTTTTTGAAAGATTACATCTTGATATTAAAACAAAACTAACCATTTTCGAAACAATGGTGACTCCAATCTTGCTGTACGGGGCCGAGGTTTGGGGAATATATGAATACAAAGAGGTAGATAAACTACAAATTAAGTTCTATAAGCAATTGCTCGGAGTATCTAAGCAAACACCAAACGCGGCCGTGTATGGCGAGCTTGGACGTTACCCGTTATCTATATTAAGTAAAGAAAGATCAATTATGTACTGGCTTAAGATTATGAAAAAACATGATTCCTTAATTCATAAAGCTTTTTCTAAACAAGTAGAGTATAACTTTAATAAGAGCTGGAGCTCTAAATTAAAAATAACACTTAATAACTTAGGTTACAACTATCTTTTACAAAACTACGATACACAATTTAATTACAAACGCATGTTAAAACAACGTATACGAGACAATTATATACAAGTATGGCATGCAAAACTAAATGAATCGAATAAATTATTTTATTATAGAATGTTTAAAACTGAATTCCAACTAGAAAACTATCTACTTATTACAACAAACGAATGTCTACAAAAGCAATTATCAAGATTTAGGCTATCCTCTCATCATCTGGAAATCGAAAAGGGGAGACATAATGGTATTATTAGAGAAGAAAGATTGTGCAAATTATGTAACTCTAAAGCTGTAGAAAGCGAATATCACTTCATATCATGCTGTCCCAAATATACTGCTTTACGTAAAAGGTTTAATCTATATCAAGCATGGCCCAGTTTAGAAAAATTTAATTATATTATGAAAACAAAGAATAAAGGGAAACTTATTAATTTAATGAAATACTTAAAGAACGCAATGAGCCTAAGAAATGAAGAATTGTCTGTTATGCAAAACTAATGTACATGATATATACAATATGTTTGAATGTAGGTATTCTTTGTTCTATACATATGTAATGTTTGTAAAAAACACTTTATTTTATGTTATATGTATATATGTTATATGTTATATGTTATATGTATAAATGTTATATGTATAAATGTTATATGTATAAATGTTATATGTATAAATGTTATATGTTTTTCTATGTATATATGTTTGCCATATTTATATAATTTGTAAATGGCCAAAGGCAAAATGCTTTGCCGAAAAACAGTCAATAAAGTATTGAATCTTGAATCTCTATTAGGCTCAGCCATATTTACAAATGGACTAAACACACGAGTTCACGCATATTTGAAAACGGTGTTAGAATAATTGAGATTGCTCGTTACGAGATATTTGAATTATTTTTGCAATGTTTTCGACTTTTTTTTTAACAAAATAAAACCATAATTGATGGATCTAATTTGTTAATTGATGCTCTCTATTGCAAAGAGGAAACACACTTATGGAGGAACGAATAATTATATATACAATATTGACAGTATTATTTCGTTATGAATAATAACAAAAAAAAAAAGAGCTCCATGTCTGTAACAATGTACATGTATTATATGAAATTGATAATGATGAAAAAACCCGGCTCGACTATTTATTGGTAAATTGAATAAAAATATCGATATCATAACACCCTAGTTTTATTACCCTATAATCCCATGTTGAAGTACCCTGTGTATCTCTCTACTGCCCTCCGGCCGCACTATCGATGTATACATACCGAATGTACACAAATGTCCGGTAATTTCCGCCAATTAGCAAAATGATAACAAGAGCAGATAACAATCAAATTAGTCAACAATTAGTACGGCTTAAACAGTGGTACATTGTCTCCCCTGTCTCTCCTGTTTTTTTGCATGAGGACCATTGTGCCATATGGGATCAGCATCATCCTAAGCATGGATTTTCTGTTTCAGGAATCATTACTCTATACGTCTATCCCCCTGAGACGGAATGTGTCGGCCTGGATCAGTCTGTGCGGATTGCGTATGCTGATCTGGGCCGATACATTACGCAGATACAATATTGTTGGTTTTCTCGCGGGACGGCTCAAACACTGATGAAAAACGGCGCAGAAGCCACATGTCACAATCCAACAATTCATACTAAACTATCCCATTATATTCTGACCTTGTGTATTGGGCGGTTACGTTTTGCCAACTCCGTAATCATAATTGCCCATTTACAAGCGGGAACAAAGGTATCGTAAACTAATAAATTACGGGTTCAAAGACTAATATTGTTACATATCGAGGGCTTGGCGTTAAACGGTTGTAACTAAAATTGGTACTATTTTACCGAGGTTAATCACCTCGCCATAACGTCTTAAAAGCGATTAATAATTTTTCTTGGTAAACAATGGAAATGTATGTGCAATTGCTCGTTCTGAGCAATAGCACCTACATTTGCATTGTTTACAAAGGGGTCAAAATTGCCTATAAACCAGGATTTTCAAAATAGGTTTTAAGTTACAACCGTTGCATGCCAAGCCCTCGATATAACGTATATACCCGACCCCAGACATTTAAACTCCTTATTCCGCCAAATTCCTATGACTGGTGCCAATATCCGTGATTTGTAACCCCTCACCCGCTGTATGCGATTTAAACACTTTCAAAATCTGCAGCACGCGTTTTTTAAAACCATTTTGGCTAAAACATGGACATATCCTATAAATGAATGTATATTTCCTGAAACAAGTTAAAAACATTTAGGCAGAAGGAGAAATTGCTTATTCTGAGCAATTTGTC
>JASEVX010000764.1:0-50391 GCA_031761405.1 Serripes groenlandicus
GGGTTACAATTGCATGTTATTTTACAGAGTTATTGTAATTTTATGGCCCTTTTACATGTACTTATTAAGTAAGCCATATTTTGTCCGGCCTATTCTACAAACCACTGGGTGGAATTCAATACATTTTTAGCTCGACTATTCGAAGATATGAGAGCTATACTACTCACCCTGGCGTTGGCGTCCACGTCACACTTTGGTTAAGGTTTTGCATGCAAGTACTTAAATACTACATGTATTGCATTGAAACTTTCTACAACCCTACTAAACTATCACACCTATCTAGATTATCAAGTTAGATAACTCTATTTTGCATTTTATGCAAGTTATGGCCCTTTTTTTACTTAGAAATTCTGGTTAAAGTTTTGCGTGCAACTAAATTAAGAGTCCATATCTCAGTATTTACTTGATGCATTGCATTGAAACTTTATACAACCCTACCCAAGCATCACACCTATGTAGATTATCAAGTTAGATAACTCTATCCTGCATTTTATGCAAGTTATGGCCCTTTTTTTACTTAGAAATTCTGGTTAAAGTTTTGCGTGCAACTAAATTAAGAGTCCATATCTCTGTATTTACCTGATGCATTGCATTGAAACTTTCTACAACCCTACCCAACTATCACACCTATGAAAATTATCAAGTTAGATAACTCTATCCTGCATTTATGCAAATTATGGCCCTTTTTTTACTTAGAAATTCTGGTTAAAGTTTTGCGTGCAACTAAATTAAGAGTCCATATCTCTGTATTTACATGATGCATTGCATTGAAACTTTCTACAACCCTACCCAACTATCACACCTGTGTAGATTATCAAGTTAGATAACTCTATCCTGCATTTTATGCAAATTATGGCCCTTTTTTTACTTAGAAATTCTGGTTAAAGTTTTGCGTGCAACTAAATTAAGAGTCCATATCTCTGTATTTACATGATGCATTGCATTGAAACTTTCTACAACCCTACCCAACTATCACACCTGTGTAGATTATCAAGTTAGATAACTCTATCCTGCATTTTATGCAAATTATGGCCCTTTTTTTACTTAAAAATTCTGGTTAAAGTTTTGCGTGCAACTAAATTAAGAGTCCATATCTCTGTATTTACATGATGCATTGCATTGAAACTTTCTACAACCCTACCCAACTATCACACCTGTGTAGATTATTAAGTTAGATAACTCTATCCTGCATTTTATGCAAATTATGGCCCTTTTTTTTACTTAGAAATTCTGGTTAAAGTTTTGCGTGCAACTAAATTAAGTGTCCATATCTCTGTATTTACTGATGCATTGCATTGAAACTTTCTACAACCCTACCCAACTATCACACCTGTGTAGATTATCAAGTTAGATAACTCTATCCTGCATTTTATGCAAATTATGGCCCTTTTTTTACTTAGAAATTCTGGTTAAAGTTTTGCGTGCAACTAAATTAAGAGTCCATATCTCTGTATTTACCTGATGCATTGTATTGAAACTTTCTACAACCCTACCCAACTATCACACCTATGAAAATTATCAAGTTAGATAACTCTATCCTGCATTTTATGCAAATTATGGCCCTTTTTTTACTTAGAAATTCTGGTTAAAGTTTTGCGTGCAACTAAATTAAGAGTCCATATCTCTGTATTAACCTGATGCATTGCATTGAAACTTTCTACAACCCTACCCAACTATCACACCTGTGTAGATTATCAAGTTAGATAACTCTATCCTGCATTTTATGTAAATTATGGCCCTTTTTTTACTTAGAAATTCTGGTTAAAGTTTTGCGTGCAACTAAATTAAGAGTCCATATCTCTGTATTTACATGATGCATTGCATTGAAACTTTCTACAACCCTACCCAACTATCACACCTGTGTATATTATTAAGTTAGATAACTCTATCCTGCATTTTATGCAAATTATGGCCCTTTTTTTTACTTAGAAATTCTGGTTAAAGTTTTGCGTGCAACTAAATTAAGTGTCCATATCTCTGTATTTACTGATGCATTGCATTGAAACTTTCTACAACCCTACCCAACTATCACACCTGTGTAGATTATCAAGTTAGATAACTCTATCTTGCATTTTATGCAAATTATGGCCCTTTTTTTTCTTAGAAATTCTGGTTAAAGTTTTGCGTGCAACTAAATTAAGAGTCCATATCTCTGTATTTACCTGATGCATTGCATTGAAACTTTCTACAACCCTACCCAACTATCACACCTATGAAAATTATCAAGTTAGATAACTCTATCCTGCATTTTATGCAAATTATGGCCCTTTTTTTACTTAGAAATTCTGGTTAAAGTTTTGCGTGCAACTAAATTAAGAGTCCATATCTCTGTATTAACCTGATGCATTGCATTGAAACTTTCTACAACCCTACCCAACTATCACACCTGTGTAGATTATCAAGTTAGATAACTCTATCCTGCATTTTATGTAAATTATGGCCCTTTTTTTACTTAGAAATTCTGGTTAAAGTTTTGCGTGCAACTAAATTAAGAGTCCATATCTCAGTATTTACTTGATTCATTGCATTGAAACTTTATACAACCCTACCCAAGCATCACACCTATGCATATTATCAAGTTAGATAACACTATCCTGCATTTTATGCAAGTTATGGACATTTTTTTACTTAGAAATTCTGGTTAAAGTTTTGCGTTCAACTAAATTAAGAGTCCATATCTCAGTATTTACTTGATGCATTGCATTGAAACTTTGCATTGCATTGAAACTTTATACAACCCTACCCAAGCATCACACCAATGTAGATGATCAAGTTAGATAACTATCCTGCATTTTAGGCAAGTTATGGCCCTTTTTTTACTTAGAAATTCTGGTTAAAGTTTTGCATGCAACTACATTAACAGACCATATCTTAGTAACTACTTCATGCATTGCATTGGAACTTTTATATTGACACTTCATACAACCTTTCCCAATTTCACAACTATAAACACAACCAATTAAGATAACTCTATCCTGCGTATGGTGCAAATTGTTGCCATTTTTTTACTTAAAAATTATGGCTAAAGGTTTGTGTGCAACTACATTAAGAGTCCATATCTTATTAACTACTTGATGCATTCCATTGCCTTCCTAACCATCACACCTATTCACATAATCAAGTTAAATAACTCTATCCTGCATATAATGCAAATTATCACCCTTTAAGAAATTGTGGTGCATGCAACTACATTAGAGTCCATTATCTCAGTAACTTAAATAAGCGGTGAAATAGTCGAGCGCGCTGTTCTCCGACAGCTCTTGTTACATGAGATATGCATATATCCTAAAGGGGTTACAATTGCATGTTACTTTACAGAGTTATGGCACTTTTACTAGTTATATCCAAAAAAAACAAAGTTTTTTTTGGGGGGGGGGGTATATAGGAGTCACTGTGTCGGTCGGTCGGTCGGAAGCCATATTTTGTCTGGCCCATATCTTAACCATGCATCATAGGATTTGAACGAAACTTGGCACGAGTGTTCACCATAATGCGGCGGCGGGTCGCGCACAAGACCCAGGCCTGTAGCTCAAATGTCAAGGTCACACTTAGAGGTCAAAGGTCAAAATGAGTACTATTTGATAGAATTGTACCTTGTCCGGCCTGCATTTCAACCATGCATGATAGGATTTCAGAGAAACTTGGCACAAACGTTCACCATGATGAGGCGGCGTGTCGCACACAAGACCCAGGCCTGTAGCTCAAATGTCAAGGTCACACTTAGAGGTCAAAGGTCAAAATGAGTACTATTTGATAGAATTGTACCTTGTCCGGCCTGCATTTCAACCAGGCATCATAGGATTTCAAAGAAACTTGGCACAAACGTTCACCATGATGAGGTGGCGTGTCGCGCACAAGACCCAGGCCTGTTCCTCAAAGGTCAGGGTCACACTTAGAGGTCAAACGTCAAAATGAGTGCTGTTTGATAGGACTACCTTGTCTGGCCGGCATCTCAACCATGCATCTTAGGATTCTCAAGTTACTGGACACACATGTTCACCATGATGAGATGGCTTGTACCTCAAAGGTATTGGTCACACTCAGAGGTCAAAGGTCAAAAGAGTACTGTTTGATAGGACTACCTTGTCCGGCCCGCATCTCAACCATGTACCTCAAAGGTCAAGGTCACACTCTGAGGTCAAAGGTCAAAATGAGTACTCTTTGATAGGACTACCTTGTTCGGTCCGCATCTCAACCATGCATCATAGGATTCTCAAGTTACTGGGCACACATGTTCACCATGATGAGGTGGCTTGTACCTCAAAGGTCAAGGTCATGGTCAAAGGTCAAAATGAGTACTGTTTGATAGGAATACCTATCGGTCGGTCGGAAGCCATATTTTGATTCAAGGCGCTGTTTTGGGGGTATTTATCATCTTCAGTGATAGTTCTATATTTTTAACCCTTTTCCACATAATTATAAAAAAATTTATATACGTTTTCTGACAACTCTGCAGCTGACCACTTTTGAAAACATTATGAAAAAAAGCAGAAATTATTCTAACCAAGCAATTTCTACTTTTGTCAAAGTGTTTTCAATTTTGTCTAGGAATTAAACCTTCTGCTGCATATGTGTTGTACATGGGAGAGGTTAAGAGCTTATTTATAGTTGTCTTCAAACATTTTGTAACAAAATTTAGTTTGAAACTTTAAATTAAGCAATTTTATTTAGCAGGTGATCCATTGTGATCACATCTTGTCCATCTGTCGAGCATCAACACCAATTGCCTTGTGAACACTCTACAGGCAACATTTGGCATCCAATTTTTATGAATGTTTATGATCAGAACATTCATCCCTATCAAATATTTCCCAAGTTCAAAACTGGATCATGTGAGGTCTAACTATAAGTCACAAGGTGAAATTGAAGGGAAATCATGTGAACACTCTGGAGGCTGCATTTTCAATTTGAGCATATATATTGAAACTTTATTAGAATAATTGTCTTGATGATATCTAGTCTTAAGTTTGAATATACCGGTCATGTCATGTCCGGTCAAGAACTAGGTTTCTATGCCAAATTAATCTTTTTCTTGATGATATCTATGCCAATGTGAAAATGGGTCATGTCGGGTCTAAAACTAGGTCACTTCGCCAAATTAATGGAAAACTTTGTGAATATTGTGGAAGCCGCATTTTTAGTGAAGGTCATGTTCTGTCAAAACTAGGTCACTAGGCTAAATTTGAGAAAATATTTGTTAACACTCTTGAGACAGCATTATTTGCATTGATCAGCAACTTGACACTTCGTAAGACTGTTTGTCATGTCAACAGCTAGACCATTTTCAAAAAATAGGTCATGTCAGTTTAAAATCTAGGTCACTAGGCCAAATTAAAAAAATAGGGAAATCTTGACTGCAATATAAGTTATTGTGATTGACTATGTGCTTTGCATGACTCAGGGCAGCGATCCGATTAATGATAATTTGCAGATTTGGGTATTTTACGTATTTCTTTATATATATAACGTGTGTAGTATAACATGACCGGAAACTAGAAAAATGACGTCATACCTATATCACTCACAGTGTGGGTGAAATGGATTATATCTCACTGATAGAACTCAGTATCTCATCGTTTAGCATTATATAAATAATTATATTAAAATTATTTGTGTAAAAAATTACTAAAAATTAAACATTCCATTTCATCTGAGTGAGTTATAATAACTAAAACAGAAGTTTAACATTGAGAGTTTGGAGTTTAGTGGAGACATCCATCCGATCACATCCGGGATCTGAAGGATGATGACCAATCACGATAAGTGAAGAAAAGACTTGCCAACACCATGAACTTTCACGACCCGGGATATGATCAGAGTTGGAACTTTTTTATATTGTCCTCTCTAGTCATGTCCCAATTTGTGCTGGTTTTAAAACTTCAATGTACAACATTGAAACTATATAAGAGAGATTCATCCTTTGAATTGAGCATGGTTTATACAAAAGGCCCTGGTCATAAAGATTAAAGAGCTCTTTGATAAAATGCAACTGAAGACATGGGAGAACTGTTCTGATTTGTAAGAATAATTGAAGGTAAGGTTTTTGATATGTTTCTTCTGTTGAATAGTATTATGTAATATCTTGTTCGGTTCTGTTTTGTGCTCGTTTTGAGGCTGTGCCTTTTCCATAGTATGGTTTTGGAAAAAAACGTGTTTTTCCTATTTCCTTCTTTGTTGCATGTACATTGTAACTTTTGTTCTAGAAATCTCACATGCCCCTAACTTGTGCTATCGGTTTCGGAAAAAAAACGTGTTTTTCCAATTTCCTTCTTTGTTGCATGTATAGAGTAACTTTTGTTTTAGAAGTCTCCCATGCTCTAAACTAGTGCAATCGGTAGAGTGCATATGCACAACGCGTAAACTATCGCGTTTACCAGTGGCGTTCATATGGTTTCGGAAAAAAACATGTTTTTCCAATTTCCTTCTTTGTTGCATGTATAGTGTACTTTTTGTTCTAGAAGTCTCCCAATGCTCCAAACTGGTGCTATTGGTAGAGTGCATATATGCACAATGCGTAAACTATCGTGTTTTCTAGTGACGTTCTTATGGTTTCGGAAAACAACACGTTTTTCCAATTTCCTTCTTTGTTGCATGTACAGTGTAACTTTTGTTCTAGAAATCTCCATGCTCCAAACTGGTGCTATCGGTAGAGTGCATATGCACAACGCATAAACTATCGCGTTTACTAGTGGCGTTCATATGGTTTCGGAAAAAAACATGTTTTTCCAATTTCCTTCTTTGTTGCATGTACAGTGTAACTTTTGTTCTAGAAATCTCCCATGTTCCAATCTGGTGCTATCGGTAGAGTGCATATGCACAACACTTAAACTATCGCGTTTACCAGTGGCGTTCATATGGTTTCGGAAAAAAACATGTTTTTCCAATTTCCTTCTTTGTTGCATGTATAGTGTAACTTTTGTTCTAGAAGTCTCCCAATGCTCCAAACTGGTGCTATTGGTAGAGTACATATGCACAATGCGTAAACTATCGTGTTTTCTAGTGACGTTCTTATGGTTTCGGAAAACAACACGTTTTTCTAATTTCCTTCTTTGTTGCATGTACAGTGTAACTTTTGTTCTAGAAATCTCCATGCTCCAAACTGTTGCTATCGGTAGAGTGCATATGCACAACGCATAAACTATCGCGTTTACCAGTGGCGTTCATATGGTTTCGGAAAAAAACATGTTTTTCCAATTTCCTTCTTTGTTGCATGTATAGTGTAACTTTTGTTCTAGAAGTCTCCCAATGCTCCAAACTGGTGCTATTGGTAGAGTACATATGCACAATGCGTAAACTATCGTGTTTTCTAGTGACGTTCTTATGGTTTCGGAAAACAACACGTTTTTCTAATTTCCTTCTTTGTTGCATGTACAGTGTAACTTTCGTTTCAGAAATCTCCCATGCTCCAAACTGGTGCTATAGTTAGGGTGCATATACACAATGCGTAAACTATCGCGTTTACTAGTGGCGTTCATATGGTATCGGAGAAAAACGCGTTTTTCCAATTTCCTTCTTTGTTGCATGTACAATGTTGCGTTTGTTCTAGAAGTCTCCCATACTCCAAACTGGTGCTATTGGTAGAGTGCACATGCACAATGCGTAAACTATCGCGTTTACCAGTGGCATTCATATAGTTTCAGAAAAAAAGGCGCTTTTCCTATTTCCTTCTTTGTTGCATGTGCAGTGTAACTTTTGTTCTAGAAGTTTCCTTTCTTCAAACTGATGCTATCGGTAGAGTGCATATGCACAACGCATAAACTATTGCGTTTAACGGTGGCGTTCATATGGTTTCGGAGATAAACGAGTATTTCCAATTTCCTTCTTTGTTGCATGTACAATACAACTTTTGTTCAAGAGGTCTCCCATGTTCCAAATTGGTGCTATCGGTAGAGTGCATATGCACAACGCGTAAACTATCATGTTAACTAGTGGCGTTCATATGGTTTCGGAAAGAAACTTTTTTTTTTTTTTAAATTGCCTTCTTTGTTGCATGTACAGTGTAACTTTTGTTCTAGAAGTATCCCATGCTCCAAATTGGTGCTATTGGTAGAATACATACGCACAACACGTTAACTATCGCGTTTACCAGTGTCGTTCATATGGTTTCGTTAAAACACGCGTTTTTCCAATTTCCTTCTTTGTTGCATGTGCATTGTAATTTTTGTTTCAGAAGTCTCCCATGCTCCAAACTGGTGCTATCAGTAGAGGGCATATGCACAACCCGTAAACTATCATGCTACTAGTAACATATTCATATGGTTTCGGAAAAAAACACGTTTTTCAAATTTCCATCTTTGTTGCATGTACAATGTCACTTTTGTTCTAGAAGTATCCAATGGTCCAAATTGGTGCTATTGGTAGAATACATATGCACAACACGTAAACTCTCGCGTTTACCAGTGGCATTCATATGGTTTCGGAAAAACACGCGTTTTTCCAATTTCCTTCTTTGTTGCATGTGCAGTGTAACTTTTGTTCTAGAAGTCTCTCATGCTCCAAACTGTTGCTATCGGTAGAGTGTATATGCACAACGCGTAAACTATCGCGTTTACCAGTAGCGTTCATATGGTTTTGAAAAAAAAACGCCTTTTTAGAATTTGCTTCTTTGTTGCATGTACAGTATAACTTTTGTTCTAGAAATCTCCCATGCTCCAAACTGGTGCTATTGGTAGAATACATATGCACAACACGTAAACTCTCGCGTTTTCCAGTGGCATTCATATGGTTTAGGTAAAACACATGTTTTTCAAATATCATTCTTTGTTGCATGTACAGTGTAAATTTTGTTCTAGAAGTATCCCATGCTCCAAACTGGTGCTATAGGTAGAGTGCATATTCCTCTCCAGATACCACGTTTCATCATTTGTCTAGTCATTTGAATGTATCCCATCCTGGAAAGTACCCTAGAATGCTTCAATGTTTGCAGCTGACACAAAATCGACTTTTAATATTTTCCACCAACAAAATTCCTTCTTTGTTTCCATGTAATTCGACCAGTTTCAGTCCTCAATTGTCACACTTTCTAAGCGTTTCCTATGTATAACACCTATACCATTGAAAAGAGTTACATCTAAGCTTTAAAACAATCCAAAGAAAGGTGAAATAAGTTACCGTCATTTTGGACCAAATCACTTTCACTTTCAATCGAGGTCAAAATACTAAAAGTGATCAAATCAATCATTTCCAGTACATCCTATACACATTTACAATGATTTTAAACTCAATGTCATATATTCAATGCATTCTGGTGATGGTATACACTCATTTCTATGCAAATAAAGTTTTTTTAGGGACTACTGTGGTGTAGATCAGCCTTGCCCGCTGATGTTTTTAAACTAATTTGACCTTTAAGACAAAAAAATGTTCTTCGGCTGAATCGGCCAAGTGTTATGCTTTCGTGCAATACATAGGTCTTTGCAAAGGAAAATTAAAAAAAATCATATATTTAGGTTTTACTCTGTCAAATGTTCATTGATCAAACTTAATATTGATGCACTATACTCAGAGATTTTAGGCAACCAGTATCATCATTTTCAACCAGTTTGACTGTATCCACACATTTTTGAAGACGACACAAAATTTACCTATTATTTTTGGGGGTTTCTGAAGCTCATTTGGACACTTTCTTTGCCTCAGAGGTCGGTTGTTTGTGTGAATTTATAGAGTATGATATAAAATAAAAGCAAAAAAGCAAATATAAGGACAATTAGGCAATTATTTTGAAAGAAATTCCAAATTTCCTATACCTACCAAACCTAGGTTATGTGACTTGAGCCCGGCAAGTTTTCTAAGCTCTTGCATCATACAGGTCTCCAAGACAAAAAAACAGAATGACATATAATTTCTAGGTCTTACTGTGTCACCTGTTTCAAGAAATGACTAAGCTCTTGCATCATACAGGTCTCCAAGACAAAAAAAACAGAATGACATATAATTTCTAGGTCTTACTGTGTCACCTGTTTCAAGAAATGACCAAACTTCATGTTTATGCATTTTTTAGGCCATTTACTAATTAAAGAAAAGTTTAAATAGCTTGAAAAACATCATTTTTTATGGAAAAATTTCAAAGTGGCTATAACCTGATGGCTGAATACCCCCCCATGAGCCTAAATTCCACTCCAGAGACCCAGTTTCATCATTTGTCAAGCCATTTTACTGTATCCCGCCCCTGAAAGAATCCTAGAATGCCTCAATATTTGCAGATGACACAAAATTGACTTTAATATTTTCCACCCAAAAGCTGTCAAGACAAAAAAAATATTCTTAGGAATATGTTTTTTCTATTTATTTACAAAGTATGATATAAAATGAATACACAAAAGCAAATATCAGGTCAATAAGGCAATGAATATAAAAAAAAATGTAATTTTTTTATACCAGCCAAACCTAGGTTTTTCGACTGAATCAGCCAAGTTTTATCCTTTCGCGCAATACATAGGTCTTTGCAAAGGAAAATTAGAAAAAAACATCAAATATTAAGGTTCTACTGTGTCAAATGTTCATACAAATGATCAAACTTAATATTGATGCACAATACTCAGACTTTTTAGGCATCCAGTATCCTCATTTTCAACCAGTTTGACTGTATCAACACATTTTTGAAAATGACACAAAATTTACCTGTATTTTTTGGGGGTTTCTGAAGCTCATTTAGACACTTTCTTTGCCTCAGAGATCTGCTTTTTGTGTAAATTTATAGAGTATGATATAAAATGAAAGCAAAAATGCAAATATAAGGACAATTAGGCAATTATTTTGAAAGAAATTTCAAATTTCCTATACCTACCAAACCTAGGTTTAGACTTGATCCCGGCAAGTTTTCTAAGCTCTTGCATCATACAGGTCTCCAAGACAAAAAAACAGAATGACATATAATTTCTAGGTTTTACTGTGTCACATGTTTAAAGAAATGACCAAACTTCATGTTAATGCCTGTTTTAGGCCATTTACCAATTAAAGAAAAGTTGAAATAGCTTGAAAAACATCATTTTTTATGGAATTTTTTCAAAGTGGCTGTAACCTAATGGCTGAATACCCCCATGAGCCTAAATTCCACTCCAGAGACCCAGTTTCATCATTTGTAAAGCCATTTGACTGTATCCCGCCCTGGAAAGAACCCTAGAATGCTTCAATAATTGCAGCTGACACAAAATTGACTTTAATTTGTTCTTAGGAAATTAATTATGTTTTTTCTATTTATTTACAAAGTATGATATAATATGAATACACAAAAGCAAATATTAGGTCAATTAAGCAATGAATATCAAAGAAAATGTAATTTTTCTATACCAGCCAAACCTAGGTTTGTCCTTTGAATTGGCCAAGTTTTATCCTTTCGCGCATTACGTAGGTCTTTGCAAAGGAAAATTAGAAAAAACATCACATATTTAGGATCAAATTTAATATTGATGCATCATAATCATACTTTTTAGGCAACCAGTATCATCATTTTAAAACCAGTTTGACTGTATCCACACATTTCTGAAGACGACAAAAAATTTACCTGTCATTTATTTTGGTTTCTGAACCTCCTTTAGACACTTTCTTTGCCTCAGAGATCTGGTTTTTGTGTAAATTTATAGAGTATGATATAAAATGAAAGCAAAATAGCAAATATAAGGACAATTAGGCAATTATTTTGAAAGAAATTTTAAATTTCCTATACAACCTAAACCTAGATTTTGCGATTCAAGCCAAGCAAGTTTTCTCTTCACGCGCATCATACAGGTCTTCAAGACAAAAAAACAGAGACACATAACATTTCTAGGTTTTACTGTGTCACATGTTAAAAGAAATGACACAATTTCATGTCTGTTTTAGGCCATTTACCAATAAAAGAAAAGTTTAAATAGCTTGAAAAACATCATTTTTTATGGAAAAATGTCAAAGTGGCTATAACCTAATGGCTGAATACCCCCAGCAACCTAAAAAACATCATATATTTAGGTTCTACTGCGTCAAATGTTCAAACAAATGATCAAACTTTATATTGATGCACAATACTCAGACTTTTTAGGCAACCAGTATCATCATTTTCAACCAGTTTGACTGTATCAACACATTTTTGAAGATGACAAAAAATTTACCTGTATTTTTGGGGGTTTCTGAAGCTCATTTAAACACTTTCTTTGCCTCAGAGGTCTGCTTTTTGTGTAAATTTACACAGTATGATATAAAATAAAACCAAAAAAGCAAATATGAGAACAATTCGGCAATTATTTTGAAAGAAATTTCAAATTTCCTATATCTACCAAAGCTAGGTTATGCGACTTGATCCTGGCAAGTTTTCTAAGCTCTTGCATCATACAGGTCTCCAAGAAAAAAAAAAGAATGACATATAATTTCTAGGTTTTACTGTGTCACATGTTAAAAGAAATTTTAAATTCACATGTTTAAAGAAATGACCAAACTTCATGTTAATGCATGTTTAAGGCCATTTACCAATTAAAGAAAAGTTGAAATAGCTTGAAAAACATCATTTTTTATGGAAATTTTTCAAAGTGGCTATAACCTAATGGCTGAATACCCCCATGAGCCTAAATTCCACTCCAGAGACCCAGTTTCATCATTTGTCAAGTCATGTGACTGTATCCTGCTCCGGAAAGAACCCTAGAATGCTTCAATATTTGCAGATGACACAAAATTGACTTTAATATTTTCCACGCAAAAGCTCTTAAGACAAAAAAATGTTCTTAGGAATATGTTTTTTCTATTTATTTACAAAGTATGATATAAAATGAATACACAAAAGCAAATATTAGGTCAAGTAAGCAATGAATATCAAAGAAATGTTTTCTATACCAGCCAAACCTAGGTTTTTCGGCTGAATCAGCCAAGTTTTATCCTATGGCTATAACCTAATGGCTGAATACCCCCATGAGCCCAAATTCCACTCCAGAGACCCAGTTTCATCATTTGTCAAGCTATTTGACTGTATCCTGGCCCGGAAAGAACCCTAGAATGCTTCAATATTTGCAGATGACACAAAATTTACTTTAATATGTTCCACAAAAGCTGTTAAGACAAAACAAATATTCTTAGGAATTTGTTTTTTCTATTTATTTAAAACGTATGATATAAAATGAATACACAAAAGCAAATATTAGGTCAATTAAGCAATGAATATCAAAGAAAATGTAATTTTTCTATACCAGTCATCTAGGTTTTTCGGCTGAATCAGCCAAGTTTTATCCTTTCGCGCAATACATAGGTCTTTGCAAAGGAAAATTAGAAAAAACATCACATATTTAGGTTCTACTGTGTCATATGTTCATACAAATGATCAAACTTAATATTGATGCACTATACTCTGAGTTTTTAGGCACCAGTATCATCATTTTCAACCAGTATGACTGTATCCACACATATTTGAAGACGACACAAAATTTATCTGTCTTTAATTTTTGTTTCTAAACCTCCTTTAGACACTTTCTTTGCCTCAGAGATCTGTTTTTTGTGTAAATTCATAGAGTATGATATAAAAGGAAATCAAAATAGTAAATATAAGGACAATTAGGCAATTATTTTCAAAGAAATTTTAAATTTCCTAAACTACCCAAACCTAGATTTTGCGACTTAAGCCCGGCAAGTTTTCTCTTCTCGCGCATCATACAGGTCTCCATGACAAAAAAAACAGAAACACAAACATTTCTAGGTTTTACTGTGTCACATGTTTAAATAAATGACAAAATTTCATGTTTATACCTGTTTTACGCCATTTACCAATTAAAGAAAATTTAAATAGCTTGAAAAACATAATTTTTTATGGAAAAATATCAAAGCGGCTATAACCTAATGGCTAAATACCTCCATCAGCCTAAATTCCACTCCAGATACCAAGTTCATTTGTGAAGCCATTTGAATGTATGCCTACCCAGAAAGTACCCTAGAATGCTTTAATATTTCCAGCTGACACGAAATTGACTTTTAATATTTTCCAGCCAAAAGATCTTTAGATTACAATACACCAACACAATTCCTTCATTGTTTCCATGTAAATCGACCAGATTTAGTTCTCAATTGTCACACTTTCTAAGCGTTTCCTATGTCTAACACCTATACCATTGAAAATGTGACATCTTAGCTTCATTACAATTCAAAGAAAATGGAGGGGGGGGGGGGTGGTCATGCATTATGCAAGAAAGAACTTATCAGGTGGAATAGGTTACCGTCATTTTGGACCAAATCAGGCTAGGACAAAACCGGTGTTGAGCATTCTTTACTTTCACTTTCAAACAAGGTCAAAATACTAAAATTAATCAAATCAATCATTTCCAGTAAATCCTATACACGTTTACAATGAATTTAAACTCAATGTCATATATTCAATGCATTCTGGTGATGGTATACACTGGTTTCTATGCAAATAAAGGTTGTTTTAGGGACTACTGTGGTGTAGATCAGCCCTGCCTGCTGATGTTTTTATACTAATTTGACCTTTAAGACAAAAAAATGTTTCTAGGAATATGTTTTTTCAAACAAAGTTTGATATAAAATGAACACACAAAAGCAAATATTACGTCAATTAAACGTCTATGTCGCCCCTATAGTATGGTGTGTCAATGCACACTATTTCGGCTTGAACGACATTTGCCTCGCCATCTATAGTGATCATCAAATACTTCTTATCTAACAGCTGATCATCTCCAACAAGATTTCGTCTGACTGCGGCCAGTTCGCAGCCGGTATCTCTCAAAACCTTTACTTGTTGATCACCGACGAATCCATGTTCCAACCTAAGGTTCCGTGCACCTTCCATATTTTCTATTGTGCACAAGCCTGACACAACGGGGACCGAATCACCATTAGCGAGCTTCAACTTTCCGTCCTCTATGTTCTGTTTGAACGGCGGTCTTTCACAGGGCATGGTCACACATGTAGCTGAAAACTTCTTATCACCCCTTTTGTCTTTCGGCTGGGAGCTTTGATTTTGTAAGCGGACAGTCCCTAGCTAAGTGCCTTTCGCTATTACAAACGAAACAACGTCTTGTCTGTTTGTAAGTGTTTGAGTCGGTTTTAACCTTGTGTGTCCTAGATGCCGACACGCTGCTTTCATGGGCCTCTACATACTGCCCAGCTAATGTCGTAACTTCTTTTAGTGATTGTGGAACCCTCTCTCTTAAAGACAAGGCAAGTTCCGACGAACATGTGTTCATGAACTGTTCTCGCAAAAACAAATCTTTCAAACCATCATAAGACTGATCAGCTTCAGACAGCTCTATCCATCTCTGAAAGTATCTTGTCACTCTTGCAATAAACTGAAAAACAGTTTTGCCTTGGTCCGGTCTACTAGTTCGGAATTTGTGCTGAACCCTTCTTCGGTCAACTGATATCGTTTCAGCACAGCTGTCTTCAAAGCCTTATAGTCGTGAGCTTAATCTAGCGACATGCTGGTGGATACTTCCAGCCCCTTGCCTGTTAAAAGTGAGCTTAACCTAATAGCCCATGTCGCTTGGTCCCAACATTGACTGGTTGCGAAACGCTCAAACCGCTCTAGTTAAACATCCATGTTGTCTTTTTCTTCCTCAAACTTTGGTAGTTTCGGCCTAGGAGACGATGAACTGGTATGCTGGAACATCGGTTTTGAGCCTTCGGATGGCATCTCGGACCTAAGAGTCAATATCTCCAAATCACGAGCCTTAATTTCGAGTTCAAACGCACGTCGTTTGTTCTCTTCGTCGATCTCGAACGCACGTCGCTTGTTCTCATCGTCGCGTTGTTGCTCAGCCCAACGTTGATTACGCGCTTTGGCCCTTTCTTCTCGATCAAGGTACTCTGTTTCCTTTTTCTCAGCATACTCTCTTAGCTCCGAACCTTCCAGCCCCAAGCGTTCACCAGCCTCTATCCACTTTGTGAAGTCCATAGCTATATACCGATGCTGATGTATGCTGTAGTCTCGGTTTGTATGAACCTAATGAAACAATCCCGGACGAGCCCCCAATTTGTCAAATGATAAATTGACGTTTTTCTGGGTGTTGTTAGGAGGTGACAATGTCTTAACTATCCTATCACAATCCTAGTGTAAATACCAGTGTATTGCTATTGAGATAGAGAGAGGGTGTCCCTTGTTATCTTAAAGCTTTTTCTAAATTGTCTATATATATAGTAATATATCTATTTACATTTGAAACTCATTTTCAACAATTGAATATAAGATGGGTAAATGAAAAGTTTCTCTCATTCAACATGTTCATGAATGTCACAATCTTTATGTATCAAAATCCATCAAGGGGCTTGTGAATTGTTCCAAAAGTTAATGTTATCACATGCGTATGGTATTTCAATAGGAATGTTAATATTTTCTGATTATCTAAGATATGATTCAAAATTTTGTAATTACACAGGAAACTCGTTATACTTGTTTCCAAAATGACAAACATTTGTTTCTAGCTATGTTTTTTATTTATATTTCAGGTATATTCTGTCCACTTTATGTCGGTGTATATTGTACAAGAGACAACTACAGCAAGGATATCTCTTGTAGGATAGCCAGTTGAATGCAATGTCACTGTAAAGGTCAATACAGCAACAGATGAAGACGTCTTAATTCCCTACTTGGACTGAGATTCTAAAGCCAAACCTGGCCTACACAGGCTACATTGCACAGTGACCAATTATACACACACAAATAAGAATGGATAAACACTTGTAAACAAAATCAACCCATTCCCACTTGCAAACACTCAATTAGAAAATCACTATTAATGAAAGTATACTTTTCGGATTCACTTAAAAACATTGTTGCAAAAGGAGAAACTGCTCATAATGATCAATTTCCCATTCGCTTCACTGTTTTCTAAAAACGTCTACTGTAGGCGAGCTAAAATGCGTCTGATTAGAAATAAAGTGTTTGCCTTTCATATATATTAAAGTTATAGTCATCTGCTTATGGCGAATCAGAGTCAAACAATGTTAGATACCTGTTATATCGACATTGAATTCATGTGGTTATAGTGTCCGCTGCGGGAGCTGGAGACCAGGGTTCGATCTCCGGTCGGGACTTATCAAAAACTAGTAAAGGCTTCCCTTGGCGTTCAGGGTTGTGGGGATAGCAGTGCGACTGATGCATCGGTTTCTGAATAAGTAATACCAATGGTAATTTACACAGGAAACGTCGTGATAAAAAGTAACTGTTGTTGACATAGTCAAACTGAACTATGTTAAAGATTCGCAATCTCTGTTGAAACCAGTCACGCATATTCATGTCCTAGTATTACGTGATTTTGACACAACTTTCTTTTTTATTCATTTTTATCAAAAGGAAAATAGTTTAAACTTGACAACAATATTCAATTGATCTTTTTTCCACAATCAAACACAAAGCAAACTTGACGGGTTATATATTGTTCAAATAATTATATGTACAGACATTTACCCGGGTTATACCTTCAACAAGCACGCATTCAAACGTTCAAGGACACATGCTAATCGTTAGTTTTAGGTCTGGGCTATTGATGTAAAACATTATACGTTACCATGGAAACCTTTCACTGTCATATTTCATGGATGAATTTCCGAAATCAACCATGTCCAACAGCGAAACAGGGTTCTTTAATTGACTTGGGATAATTGATTGTCTTTTAACCATATCGGATTAGCAGTCATCCCTTTATTATTTATGCAGCAGTTTCAGAATGCGTGCGTGACCGAGTTAAACGGAATCAAATTCTTTATTTTTCATAAATATCAAATGTATATATTCCTTTGAGCAATCCTCTGCCCGTCTGACTAGCACAGGTAGGCGGAATTTGAGACAAGCCATTCCTGGTTCAATCCACATCGCGACAGATTACATTGTAGTATGCCATTTGGCAAGGCTTACTTCCTAACCTATTACTGATTTTGATCGTGATTCAGAGAGCATCGTATAATGGTTCTTAAATTTGACGTAAAAAACCCCAGCATGGATCAAAGTAACCTATGTTTCTTCGACATTGTTATAACCGTCTGTGTGATAGAGCGTCCGCCTTAAGTGCGGGAGTTCGCCGGTTCTGTCGCAGGCCGGGTCATACCAAATTCTTTCAAAGATGATAGTTGTGGCTAGTATTCCTTGCCGACCAGGATTATTGGGTAAGCATTACCGAGTCGCTGGTGTTAGGTAAAACGGACTAGCTGTACCAAGGTAACGCCATGGTATAACTGAATACTTGATGAAAGCCATGGTATAACTGAATACTTGTTGAAAGCGGCATAACACATTCAAACAAACAAACCTCTACAGTTTGGGAAGTGTGATACAAAATACAGAAAAAAAATAGTCCCCATATTTACGGCAAAAATTATAGGTAATGTTTAGAAAACAGCCCTAGATGAGTTCGCTGGTTGACCGTCACACTTATTTGAGACGGTTTATGCCAGGTTTCATGGACCTAACCCTTTCCCTCATATAGACGCTTTCTGACGCCTCTGCAGCAGACGGATTTTTGAAAAACATAGTGACAAAAGAAGAAATTGCACAAAACGTTCAATTTCTCCTTTTGCCACAATGTTTTCCACTTTTTTGTCATAGGTTATCCATTAAATTATGGAGATTTTCTATGTTTTGACAAAATGCGTTAAAAGTCGTCTGCTGCAGAATTGCCGTATGAGGGAAAGGGTTAATGAACTTTCTTTCGACTTTAAACCCTTCACGCTAAAGTCAATGTAACAGTTTGGTAAACTTAAAGTACGTTAAGTGATGCGACTGCATGTAGATGTATTTGATTAGAAACCTCATACGTATGCATCTAACTATCAGCTTCGAATACATTGGATGCAAACGGATCTTCTGCTTATCAAAAGCATTCCCGTACGAAACAGTCCAGGCGTAATCTAACAGGATTCCTACTGGAATATCACTCTAAATCCTACAAGGAGACCAGCAGGAAAATGGAGCGAAATATGTTAATTAGATTGACAGGAATCCTGTTGGAATATTTGTTAAAAAATCCTTGTAGGAATTTTGTCCTCATTTACATATTTCGGGCCATTTTCCTGCTGGATTCCTTCTACTTTTTTTCCTACCAGGAATCCTTCGAGGAATCCTAGCAGGAAATCAAACCTCATTTGCATATTTCAAAACTCTTGATTCCAGTTACAAAATCCTACAAGGAATATAGAAAAAATCCTACAAGGAATATAGAAAAAGTCCTACAAGGAATATAGAAAAAATCCTACAAGGAATCTCATTACAAAATCCAAAAAGATTTTTGATACTTTAGGTTAAAACTTCCTATCAGGTTTCCTGGTACAAAAATCCTACAAGGAATCGTTCCCTGGTACAAAAATCTGTTATGAGACTCAACAGTGCTTATGTGTACAGTATGTTTAGACAAGAGATGCAATGCGGTTGCAAGCAACGGAAAACTCCAGCTAAGAGGCTACATTTTATATCCAATCTTCACCAAGCTCTACACTGGGTCATGTGGGGTCAAAAACTAGGCTACCAGGTCAAGTGTTAAAAACAATCATTGAGGTTTTAAGCCGTTTTCAACATTATTTCAGTCACTGCAACTTTTAGAATAACTTTTGGAATAACTTTTGAACACTTCAAAGGGCTCATTTATCATCAAATCTTCATAAAAGAATATTCATTTCCATCAAGTCTAGTTCATGTTTGAAACTGGGTCATGATGGGTCAAAAACTAAGTCCCTCTGTCAAATTGAGCACTCTAGAGGCACCCACACAGTCCACAAATTTTAAAATATATTTGTTCAAGTAACTGATAATTTACCAAAGTGGTCCAAGCAATCTCTTACACTTGGGGCGTTGGATCTTTTTTCACAATAAATTAACTTCTTTACTTTAGATTCCATCCTGGAAATCAGTGATGGAAAATCAGTTATGTGAACTATAACATAATCAAAGCACTGCAAGTGCTCACAGCAAGGGGCTAACTGCAGATAACATTTGGACATGGATTTGCCGATCCCAAAAGTCTAACTTGAACACTTTACACTAGCAATTTGTTAGTTATCACTTTATATCCATATATTAAATGATAAAGGAGTAAAGCAAAACACTGTAAACACAGTATGATGGTCTATCGATATACTAAAAGTTGGCATACACATGCGCATCTGTTATCTGGATAGTTTCTGCTTAGCACACCTCCTGGTTTACAATGGATTTTAGTTGTGTCTTTTTTTAATGCAATTAACACATATACATTTCATATCAAAATCACAATAACCTTACAATGATAATTATATTGAGAGTCCAATTTTACTTTCAAAGCAGAAATAAAATCCTGTGTTATCTACATTTTCTTCAGCGTGCAATGACTGAAATACTGTTAAAAACGACGTAAAACATCATACACACGATTTAATTAATTTATTACAAAACATTTTTCACCTTGACCGAGCTATACAATGAATGAACGATATGCCTCTCAAATAGCAATTCAATATTAAATTCATATTTCCCCTTAAGTATGTTTAAGAACTAAAATCTCTTCAGAATTAGTTAGCTGTAAACGTAAAACAGTACGGAATATATATTTTGACATTTTCACTCCCATGTAATGGATTATTACTTATAAAGCAAGTGGTAATTTGTAAGTAATACTCAATTACATGGGAGTGAACATATCAAAATATATATTCTGTACTGTTTTACCTTTAAAGCTAACTAATTCTGAAGAGATTTTAGTTCTTAAACATACTTAAGGGGAAATATGAATTTAATACTGAAGTGTTATTTGAGAGGTATATCGTTCATTGATTTTATAGCTTGGTCATGGTGAAACATGTTATGTTATAAGTCAATTGATAAATAAACAAATGATTTACTACTCGATTACTAAACTGTCAAAATGAATAATATGTACTCTTTTATTTATAAAGCACATAGATACTGAAGAGATTTTTGTTCTTAAACACACTTAAGGGGAAATATGAATTAAATTTTAAGTGCTATTTGAGAGGCATGTCGTTCATTAATTTTATAACTCGGTCTCTTACGAAAATATTTTGTTTAAGAATTATGAATTAATAAAAAGATGATATTTACCTCATGATTTTAAGTAAAAATCCATTAAATTGGAGCGAAAATGTCAAAATATATATTTCGTACTGTTTCATTTTTAAAGCTTACTATTACTTAGTATTTATTTCTTAAACATACTTAAGGCGAAATATGAATTTAATATTAAAGTGCTATTTGAGAGGCATATCGTTCATTAATCTTATAGCTCGGTCACTGTAAATATGCGCTTTTAGGTATAAAGATCGCATATTCATCTAAGTACACATACATCAATAACTATTTCATCATCATAATTGAATGAATATGGCGAATTTTTGTTTGTTATTGGCGATATTGTAAAATATCATACATGTATCGTCATTTATATCGATATTTGAATGAAACAAATTACCCATGAGATCATTTACACCAAGGCATTTCGAAAAAACAGATCTATATTACCGCTACTGGGTCAAAGTTTATCTACAGGGGGTGAGGAATTTACAGCGTAAAGTACCACATGTTGACAGATTAATTAACCGTTGAATACATGGTATTGTTTCATAATCAAATGTAAACAAATGCAGTAAACATAGAAGCTGGTAGCCAATTTTATGTGAAACATGTACCTTTACCAAAGCAGATATCGTTTCTAAAATCACACATCTCATTACTCATTTAGAATTAGAAAACCAACCTTTTAATTCATATCAGCTACCTTTCTTTGAAACGAATAATCTAATTGTAAATGACGGAATATACAACCTGCATGTCTTTTTATATGTATCAGTATTATACTATGAGAAAACTTTCCTTTATTGTATATTTCCCAATCGTCTTTTTGCCTAAAAAGCTCTATCATCTTCCATTAGAAGTTAATTCGTACATCTTATATAGTTCCAGATACTGTTTTTCTTTCTAAATTTGAATTTTATCGATTTTATTAGTACAATTCATAAAACTATTTACAAAGGTATACATTAAGTACACATTAATCGACAAATTAAATACTTTTTTTTCCCATTTCTTATATTTTGCTTATGTCATTCTTATATTACATACTCAACAGTTGAAAAATGTTTTGTTATAAATTAATTAAGTAATAAACAATGTTTTACCACTGGATTTTTGAATTGGAACTAAAATGTCAAAATAGATATTTTGTACTGTTTTATTTTTAAAGCATTTCCCTGATAAGAAAATTTTCACGTTTTCAAGCCTTGGTGTTTCTCCACTTTATTTCTTTATGAATTGTATCTCTGTTATTTAAAGAGATAGCAGGTTGAAATTTTGTGAAAGAATGTACTTTATTTACAGGATATGAACATTATCGCGTTTTCCAGTCTTGTCCATATTATGTGGGAAAAGGAACCATTTGATTTTTCTCCTCTTTATTACTATATGAATAGTGTCTCTGTTATTAGAAGGGATAGCAGATTAATATTTTGTGAAAGGATGTACTTTATTTCCCTGATATGACAATTATCGTGTTTTCCAGTCTTGTACTGTTAATGATGGAAAAGGAGCCATTTTATATTTACCCTCTTTATTTCTATATCTTTGTTATTGAAAGAGATAGCCGGTTGACATTTTGTAAAAAGATGCACTGTACTTCAATGACAATAAAATTATCGCGTTTTTCAGTCTGATCCTTGTAATGTGGGAAAACGAGCCATTTGATATTTTCCCGCTTTATTTCTCTATGGTTTGTATTTTAGTACGTAAACATACTTAAGGCGAAATATGATCAAAATATCAAAAACGCTATTTGAGAGGCTTTTCGTTCTTTAATTTTATAAGTCGATCTCTTTGAAAAACGTTTCATGGTAGATTGATCTTAATAAGGTTGATATTTTGTGAAAGGATGTATTGTATTTGCCTGATACGAAAATTATCTCGTTTGCCAGTCTTGTCCTTATAATGTTGGAAAGGGAGCTCTTTGATATTTCTCTTCTTTATTACTATATGAATTGTATCTCTGTTATTAAAAAAAGATAGCATATTGATATTTTGTGAAAGGATTTACTTTATTTCCCTGATACGAAAAGAATCGCTTTTTTCCAGTCTTATCCTTATAATGTGGGAAAAAGAGCCATTTGATTTTTCTCCTCTTTATTACTATATGAATTGTATCTCTGTTATTGAATCAAAATATGTTTTCTTTCTCGATTTGACACAATGATGATATTGCGACTTTAAAAGGTAAAACAAAAATCGAACCCTAAATGCTAATCAAAGTGTTTTATGGAATAGCCATTCACTGCAAAAGATGCTGCAAACATATTATTTCACGAGCATAGTTTCTCCATCGTTCATGTATACACTTTTTAATTAACTCCATGAAATCGCCTTAGCTAGAGTAAGACTAGAGAAAGAGCAGCATTCGAAATCCCAGAAAGTCGTTATTGCACACAATACATCAATTTCTAATTTTTAATTCTTAAAGTTAAACATGAATTATTATAGAATATACAATGATTAAATGTTTTCATTTGTGATCTAGTATCTGACTTATTCAGACAGCGTCCCTTCTCTGATTAAACAGGGCGAATACAATCGACTTGAGTCTTCTGAACTTGTAAATATATATTTTTTTGTTAAAGGGCACTTATGTAGAAATAAAACAAACAAGGGAATGAGCTCCATTTTTATTTCGTCTATTCACGTGTATGCACTTTATGAAATATTTCGTACAGGAAAAAAAAGCATCAAAATAATACAATGAATTTTCGGGGGCTGAAAACTGCTTCAAGTGAAAACCTCAAAAATATATTTATAAACAGAAAAATATAGTTCAATTTTGTATTTCTACATATGGTTGAATATAAATAAAGAGACCGAATAAGGAAGCATTTTTATTCCCCGTATCTTAGGGAGAAACACTTAAAGAGAAATATTTGTAATTAGACGTTTTAGATAAGGGCAATAAGGCTTAAATGAAAGAAGAAATCATTTAAAACATTGTAGTTGATTGTAATTAAAGATTTACCATTAAATATAATCAAAAATCATTGTTTGAAATAAATTCCCCCCCAAGTATGTATTTTATAGCACTTTATCTATTGTTTATTTGTCTATAGTTGTTAACTAATTTCCTTTAAATCTTTATTACATTGTTGTTAAAAATAGAAGCAAGAATAAATCTAGTTTGACGGTTGAGTTTTATCCGCGATTGTATGGGCATACCCATTCGGGGATGACGCTGTCCAGGACTACACCGGTAGATGACCACCCCGTATATTTCCCATTTGGGTCGATACCAGTGGCCGAAATCTCAGTGTAACCCTGGGTCTACTTGCATTGCTCTCTGGTTGTTTATATCTGGGTGCAAGGGTCCTCTTACTATCCGAGCGGAGACGTTGTCGGGAATCCTTGCCCCCTGATATATGTTACATATAATAGCTTAGGCGTAATGAGTCGGTAGTGTGAAATTGATCTATTCCATTCCATATCAACTGTTCATAATTAGTCTATAATGGACCGAGCATGCACATTTGCTATGGGATATTCCCCTATCTGTCCGGAAGTAATCTTTTTTTATGATTATGTTATCAATCAGCTCTAATAGCGAGCAATAGCCGGTGTGTAGTACACCCGGTGAGACCTTTAGGATCTCCCTTCCCGGCTCAAGCTGCCCCTTATACTTGTTATGGAATTATTTTTGTGCGCACACTTGAGGCGATTATACCATTCGGTGTGAATTAAAATGTCAAGGAGTGGCTATTGTCTTATGTAGTAAATGCTTCCGTATGAAAGTACTGATTCTTTATAATCTGGAAAAGAACGATAACTGGAACAATGAACTGCATTATTTATTATTATATATAATATATTGAAACACAAAAATGCCCTACATTGACTAACCGAAACCAATTTAAAAAAAACAACACTATTACTATTGATAAAGAGACAGCTACTGTTGGTGGCTGTACGTGGTTCTGTGCTGTGGAAAGAAATATGACAATATGACACAGGTAATCAATATTTCAATGTCACAAAATGTTATCATACCATTGTACAAGGTAGTTTGCACATTTAAGGCGAATACAATATTAACTGAATTATTAAATATAATATATTGTAACACAGAAGCCGCACATTTTCTTACTAAAGGCAGCTTTTAATAATGACACTATTGCTATTGACAAGTAATAACTACTGTTAGTTGTGGTCCATACTTCTAAGGCATCTTGCACACATAACCCATTAATAGGAACGAGCTATATAACTTAAAATGTCATAGAGTTGCTTCAGTCTAAGTTAAACATTGCTTCCGTTTAAAAGTATAGATGATTTGACAAATGCCAGCGCTGAACGTAACGGGTTATAAATCATAACTTGAAACTACAAAACTAACACTTAAGGCCAAAATATACCGAATATAATAAAAGTGACTAAGACTTTCTTTAAGCGGAAAATGAACGACTACCTGAACGATTAGCTGCATTATTATATACAATATTTTGTAACACAAAGGCCGTACATTGGCTAATATAAGCAAACATTTAACAAGAACACTACGTCACGAAATATTATCATACCTTTTTAGACGGTATTTTGCACACTTAAGGCGAATATACCTAACGGTGTGAAATAAAATGTCAAGGAGTGGCTACTGTCTTATGCTGTAAATGCTTCCGTATGGAAGTATAGATTCTTTATAATCTGGAAATGAACGACTACTTGAACAATGAACTGCATTATTATGTATAATATATTGTAACACAAATGTCGTACATTGACTAACCGAAACCAACTTTTAACAAAAACACTATTAATATTGACAAAGTCATCGCTACTGTTGCTGGTTGTACGTGCTTCTGTGCTGTGGAAAGAAATATGACAATATGACATAGGTAATAAATATTTGAATGTCACGAAATGTTATCATACCATTGTACAGGGTAGTTTGCACATTTACGGCGAATACAATATTAATTGAATTATTATATATAATAAATTGTAACACAGAGCCGCACATTTTCGAACTAAAGGAAGCTATTATTAATAACACTTTTGCTATTGACAAGTAATAGCTACTGTTGGTTGCGGTCCGTACTTCTGTGCTATGGAAATAAATCAATATTTAAATGTGTTGAAATGTTATCATCCCTTTATAAACTGCATCTTGCACACATAACCCACTTATGGGAACATGCTATATAACTTAAAATGTCATAGAGTTGCTTCTGTCTAATTTAAACGTTGCTTTCGTTTGAAAGTATAGATAATTTGGCAACGTAATGGTATCATAATCATAACTAGAAAACACAAAACTAACACTTAAGGCGAACATATGCCGATTATAAAAAAAGTGACTAGGGGGTTCTTTATAAACTGGAAAAGAACGACTACCTGAACAATTAACTGCATTATTTTTTACAATATATTGTAACCAAAAGGCCGTACATTGGCTAACGGAAGCAAACATTTAACAAGAACACTACGTCACGAAATAGTATCATACCTTTTTAGACGATATTTTGCACGCTTAAGGCGAATATACCATACAGTGTGAATTAAAATGTCAAGGAGTGGCTACTGTCTTATGTAGTAAACGCTTCCGAATGAAAGTATAGATTCTTTATAATCTGGAAATGAAGGACTACTGGAACAATGAACTACATATACATGTCACGAAATGGTATCATACCATTGTACACGGTAGTTTGCACATTTAAGGCGAATACAGAAATAACTGAATTATTATATATAATTCATTGTAACACAGAAGCCGCACATGTTCTTGATAAAGGCAGCTTTTAATAATAACACTATTGCTATTGACAAATAATAACTACTGTTGGTTGTGATCCGTACTTCTGTGCTATTGAAATAAATCAATTTTTAAATGTGATGAAATTTTATCATACCTTTATACACGGCATTTTGCACACATAACCCTCTTGAGAACATGGTATATAACTTAAAATGTCTTAAAGTTGCTTCTGTCTAATCTAAACATTGCTTCCGTTTGAAAGTATAGATGATTTGGCAAATGCCAGTGCTGAACGTAACGGAATAATACTCCTAAATTGAAACCACAAAACTAACACTTTATGCGAAAATGTACCGAATATAATAAAAGTGACTAAGGGTTACTCTTTATAATCTGGAAATGAATGACTACGCGAATAATTAACTGCATTATTATATACAATACATTGTAACAAAAAGGCTTTACATTGGCTTACGAAGCGAACATTTAACAAGAGCACTACGTCACGAAATAATATCATACTTTTTTAAAGGGTATTTTGCACACATAAGGCGAATATACTAAACGGTGTGAATTAAAATGTCAAGGATTGGCTACTGTTTTATCTAGGAAACGCTTCCGTATGAAAGTATAGATTCTTTATATTTAGGAAATGAACGATTACTGGAACAATGAACTGCATCATTTATTATATATAATATATTGTAACACAAATGCCGTACATTGACTAACCGAAACCAACTTACAAAAACTCTATTACTATTGACAAAGTGATAGCTACTATTGCTGGTTGTACGTGCTTCTGTGCTGTGGAAAGAAATATGACAATATTACAGAAATGCCGTACATTGATAACCGAAACCAACTTTTAACAAAAACACTATTACTATTTACAAAGTGATAGCTAGTGTTGCTGGTTGTACGTGCTTCTGTGCTGTGGAAAGAAACATGACAATATGACATAGGTTATCAATATTTGAATGTCACGAAATGTTATCATACTATTGTACACGGTAGTTTGCACATTTAAGGCGAATACAAAATTAACTGAATTATTATATATAATACATTGTTACACGTAACCCCTACATTTTCTAACTTAAGGCAGCTTTTAATAATAACACTATTGCTAATGGCAAAAAATAGATACGGTTGGTTGCGGAACGTACTTCTGTGCTGTGGAAATAAATCAATGTTTAAATGTGATGAAATGTTATCATACATTTATACACGGCATCTTGCACACATAACACACTAATGGGAACATGCTATAATGTCAATTTTTTGAACATGCAGTATACTTTAAAATGTCAAAGAGTGGCTGCTGTCTAACCTAAACATCGCTTGCGTTTGAAAGTATAGATAAGCGCTGAACGCTGTGTATTGAAACCACTAAACTAACACTTAAGGCGAAAATATACCGAATATAATATAAGTGACTAAGGGGTTCCTTATAATCTGGAAATGAACGATTACCTGAACAATTAACTGCATTATTATATACAATACATTGTAACACAAAGGCCATTTTGCACACTTATAGGGAATATACAATACGGTTTGAAGTAAAATGTCAAGCAATGGCTACTGTCTTATGAAGTAAATGTTTCCGTATGAAAGTTAAAAAAAAAAGGCAGGTTTTAATAACAACACGTTTGCTGTTAACAAGTAATAACGAGCGCAGCTCGTTATGAGGTTTAACCTTAATAAGGGGAAATTTCCTATATTCAGTATGGAAAAAATTTGGGTGCAAACTTACTACGGCCCAGCTCATGAAAGCCAAACGAAATTACATAGAATAAAGCAGGGAACCATGACCGACATTTATTCATATCCGGCCGACGTCACATCCGTCCAAATCAAGCTGGTTCCCGAGATAACGACAACAACTTTTTTGTAACAGTAAAGGCTGATAACCAGAACCTATCGGCTACGAGTTACTTTGCTTTAGGTAAGAATTTTTTATCTCTCTCGTTTTCGTAACATACATTAACACAGACAATTTCATTTTGACGTTCTTGTAGGTAAAGATAAAAAATCTAGCTGTATTGTTAATCTGAATGTTTTGCATTAATCGACGGATGTTCCTGGTGATGGGATCTAAGATGCTCTTCGTGGTGAATTTGTTTCACACTCAATGCCAAAAACTCCTTCGGACGGTCAAAGATTGATGCAAAAATTGGTTGAACATACACCCTGTGACACAAATCAGAGACATGTATTTATGTCTTTGCCCAAATACACCAAAACAGAGTTGAATCACAGGGACTGCTCCTGTACAGTTAGTACTGTATGTGAGTTCCGGATCACTGGTAGTTCCGGATCAGAACATTGTTTTCTAGAAAATCTGCATAGAAAAAAATGTTCAAATTGGCAATGCATGTGACAGACAACAAATATAAGATGAAAGGTCGGATATTTTGCCATTAAACTGCAAAAGTTTTTTTAAATTCTCAATTCTTTTATTCAAGCTATCACTATTTCATTTGTTAGTGATCCGGAACTCCCAAGCTAACTGTATGATGTAAGAAATAAATATGACCCTATGCATAAATATCACTAAAATAGCACATAAGAAAGTAAATCTATTTTTAGAAGTGTTCTTCGAAGTTCTCGAGTGCAGATTGTTTACACATTTAATGACGTAATATCTTACGTTTCTACTGCATGTCAGGACGGTAGCCAGAAATCTCGTCCCAAAGAATTCTCGACCCTATTATCGGTTTATATAGTTATGAATGGATGGTTTGACACACAAGTGTCATAAACAAAAGCGGTATGATGCTTGACTGATTATTGATACTTGATTACCTGTTGATTGATTATTTAAAAGATCTTGATGTGTTCTAAAAAGTTAATCTGCTGCAGACGACTTTGAAAACATTTGGTGAGGAAGGAGAATATGCAGTATATGACAGGTTGGCTTCTGGCTAAGGTATAATTATATAAATGAAAATTGTGAGAAAAGGAGGAAATGTCCTCTATCAAACAATACTTCAAATCTTAAGAATTCTTTGAAAACCATGATATAGGATAATTTATAAAGATGTTAAAACATGCATAATTATTACATTAATCATTATCTAAATGTAGTGATTATACAACTAAAGAACCATCATCCATTCACACCTATATAAACTGGGGTCTAAATTGGGGTTGGCTATTCTTAGGAAATTGGGGTCGAGAATTCTGGAAGCCGTCGGGACCAATGCGATGCTTTAAAAGAATCCACTCTGCAGCTAAACATCATTCTATTTTAAGTATAAAAACATCAGGCAAAACAGTTAAATTTTAAGAATTGGAAAATTACAATTGATTTTAATTCGAAAGCATTTACAGAACATTTTGACTTTTTATCACAATGTTTTCAAACATCATATGCTGTAAGATCAAATGTCATCTTCATAAGATAAACACAAATGTAAGTTTCATACCTTCTGGTGTATTTAATTTAACAGAAAGATTTTTTTTATATAGATATAATTCTTCTGTATCATCAGTAATTATATTAATCATATGTCAATTAACCCTTTCCCTCATATAGACGCTTTCTGACGCCTCTGCAGCAGACAGCTTTTTGAAAACATAGTTACTCAAAATCTACTAAATTCTAAAAAAATGCCCCAAATATCTGAATCAAAATTCAGTGAAGATTGGGATTTTCCACGCAAATTGAGGAAGAACTGGTTGTATCTCCAGGACATTGAGCATGATTAGAATAAGAGTAAAGCTCGTTTCACAATTGGTGTAAAAAAGATAAGTTTAAAGTTATTGGTTTAAAGGAATAATCCAGATAAGACTGCACAGAGGTACCAATTGGTCTAAAACAAAACTGGGTGCAGACCCAAAGCTTGGCGTTTTGACATAACTAATATACATGTATATTGTTTTCAATTCTGGTCTATTTTTTATTTATTGGGGTTTTACGCCGCTTTCAATATTATTTCAGTTATATCACGGCGACAGTTCACTTATTCATGATCCCTTCTATTTTTAGCTCTACTGGCCAAAGGCCAGAAGATCTTATGCCGTGGTGTGGTCGTCCGTGTGTGCGTCTGTAAACAATTGCTTGTGAACGCGATACAGTCTTCAGCTTTGATTGTATCTCAATCAAACTTATACAGTAGTTAGATATCCATGAGAGCTCGGTTCCTTTCGCAAACCAGTCAGATCCACCCATGCAAGACTGGATTATGGCCCTTGAAATTATCAAAATTGCTATAATAGAGCTTGTGAACACAACAGAGGCTCCATTTACTATTTGATCTTCACCAGACTTAGATAGTAGTTAAATATTGATGAGAGCTCGGTTCCTTTTGAAAACCAGCCAGATGTGCCCTTACATGGCTGGATTATGGCCCTTGAAGTTGTCAAACTTGCTATAATACAGATTGTGAATGCGATTAAGTCTTCAGTTTTGATTGTATTTTCATCAACTTATAGTAGATATCCATGGGAGCTAGGCTCCTTTCGCTAACCAGCAAGATCTGCCCTTGCAAGACTGGATTATGGCCCTTTAAATTGTCAAAATTGCTATAATAGAGTTTGTGAACGTGATCAAGTCTTCAGTTTTGATGGATCTCAATCAAACTTATACAGTAGTTAGATATCCTTGAGAGCTCGGTTCCTTTCGCTAACCAGCCAGATCCGCCCATGCAAGACTGGATTATGGCCCTTGAAATTGTCAAAATTGCTATAATACAGCTTGTGGACACAAAAGTGCCTCTATTTACTATTCGATCTTCACCAAACTAAGATAGTAGTTAAATATTGATGAGAGCTTGGTTCCTTTTGCAAACCAACCAGATCCACCCATGTAAGGCTTGATTTTGGCCCTTGAAGTTATCAAAATTGCTATAATACAGGTTGTATACGCGATTAAGTCTTCAGTTTTAATTGTATTTCCATCAAACTTATACTGTAGTTAGATATCCATGAGAACTCGGTTACTTTTGCTAACCAGCAAGATCCGCCCATGCAAGACTGGATTATGGCCCTTGAAATTGTCAAAATTGCTATAATACAGCTTGTGAAAACAATAGAGCCTCTATTTACTATTGGATGTTCAACAAACTTAGATAGTAGATAAATATTGATGAGAGCTTGGTTCATTTTGCAAACCAGCCAGATCCGCCCATGCAAGCCTAGATTATGGCCCTTGATTTTGCCAAAATTGCTATAATAGATCTTGTGAACACAATAGAGGCCCCATTTACTATCGGATTTTCACCAAACTTAGAAAGTAATTAAATATTGATGTAAGCTCGGTTCCTTTCGAAACCAGCAAGATGTGCCCTTGCATGACTGGATTATGGCCCTTGAAATTGTCAAAATTGCTATAATACAGCTTGTGAAGACAATAGAGCCTCCATTTACTATCCGATCTTCACCATACATATATGCTCTGGATTGAAAATAGTATAATAGGAAAAAGTAGAAAAAGGTATAAATAGTGTTTGTAATCCCATTCTTGAATTTATCATTTTATTTCATATGAAGACACTTTTATTTGCAGTTATTGTCTGATGTCATGTATTAAAACAGCAGTCAATGATATTCTGCATCAAGTTTTATTGTGTCACCTGCGTAGCATGGTAGGCACTTAGGGATTACTTTTTTTTTTATCCGGCGTCTGTCCGTCTGTCTGTCTGTCTGTCTGTCCGTCCGTCCGCATGAGAGAGTACTTGTGGGGTGCGTGTTTTTCCTGAAGCCCACCCACCACCCTTATAAAGACACTTAGATAAATAGTTATTTTTTATTTTTTATAACAGGTATCTCATTTGCATATTAATGTTATTCATTCCGTAAAAGGGGGTTAATTACGGAATGAATTGCATACTTGTGGGGTGCACCCCACAAGTAAACATCAAAGGAAATCACCCCACAAGTACACTTCCATGAGTTTGTCCGTCTGTCTGTCTGTCTGTCCGTCACACTTTTTCGTCACGTTTTCAAATAACTTTTTTTCTACTCAAAGGATTAGATTGAAACTTATGACAAATGTTTATATCAATGTGTGTGATTGGTTCACAAAAGGGGGATAATCCAAATAATTTTATATCAGAGTTATTGCCCCTTTTCTGTCAAAAAATCTCACTTTTTCGTCACGTTTTCAAATAACTTCTTTTCTACTCAAAGGATTAGATTGAAACTTATGACAAATGTTTATATCAATGTGTGTGATTGGTTCACAAAAGGGCGATAATCCAAATAATTTTATATCAGAGTTATTGCCCCTTTTCTGTCAAAAAAATAAATTTTCAAATAACTTTTTTTCTACCCGAAGGATTGGATTGAAACTTCTGACAAATGTTACTTTTTTTTTTATTCGACGTCTGTCTGTCTATTTTTTTTTTATCCGGCGTCTGTCTGTCTGTCTGTCCATCACACTTTTTTCGTCACGTTTTCAAATAACTTTTGTTCTACTCAAAGGATTAGATTGAAACTTCTGACAAATGTTTTTATCAATGTGTGTGATTGGTTCACAAAAGGGCGATAATCCAAATAATTTTATATCAGAGTTATTGCCCCTTTTCCGTCAAAAATTTAAATTTTCAAATAACTTTTTTTCTACTCAAAGGATTGGATTGAAACTTCCGACAAATGTTTATATCAATGTGTATGATGGGTTCACAAAAAGGGGGATAATCCAAATATTTTTATATCAGAGTTATTGGCCCTTTTCTGTCAAAGATTTAATCTACTCGAAGGATTGGATTGAAACTTCTGACAAATGTTTATATCAATGTGTATGATGGGTTCACAAAAGGGGGATAATCCAAATATTTTTATATCAGAGTTATTGCCCCTTTTCTGTCAAATATTCAAATTACTTTTTTTCTGCTCAAAGGATTGGATTGAAACTTCTGACAAATGTTTATATCAATTTTTGTGATGGGTTCACAAAAGGGGGATAATCCAAATATTTTTTATATCAGAGTTATTGCCCCTTTTCTATCAAAAATTAAAATTTTCTGACAAGGCGCCGGCAGGTGACACACGTGCTCCGGGGAGCACTCCATTCTAGTTTTAAAACAGAATGGATTTAGGACATCCCATGCAATCATGGAATAACAGTTCTTATGGTGATTACTGGAGAGGAAATTCATATAAGCAGTTAGTGATATACCCCTTGGTCATTGGTACCTGTCTATACAATGAAAATAGCATGCATCTTGACTGTGTGGTTATATTCTTTCCTGCATACACATCAAAACAGTAAATGGATTGAGATCAACCTGTACAATCATGGAATCACAGCTGTTATGGCGTTAATGGGAGAGGAAGTTCATATAGGCAGTTAGTGATATACCCGTTGGTCATTGGTGCCTGTCAAAACAATGATAATTGCATACATCTTTGACTGTGGGATAATATAACTTCCTGCATCAACATCAAACAAGGGAATATATTGAGAGAAACCCATTTACTGATGGAATTACAGCTGTTATGATGATGACAGGAGAGGAACTTCAGCTGATTGGATTCATACAAGGTAGTTCATTAATGGATAAGTTTATCAAAATCATATCAAGCTTGTTTTATCTAATTAAATGTAGTATATATATAAAGAAAGTCCTGTTTTTTTATTGCACAGTTTGTGTTTTTCATGATCACGTTTTGTCTGATCTCCTTCAGTCACACGCCATCAACAATTGCCTTGTGAACAATCTACAGGCAACATTTTACAAGATCCAATATGAATGAAAGTTTATCAGAGAATCATCTCTATCAAATCTTGGCCAAGTTATAGACAGGGTCCTGTGAGGTGAAAAACTAGGTTTCAATGTCAATTTGAAGGAACATATTGAAAACACTTGAGATGCCTTATTATAAACTTAAGCATGTTGAAATGTTTTCAAAATAACTGTTCTGATAATATCTAGGCTAAGTTTAAATATATTCAGTCATAAACTGGGTCATTTTGGGTCATAAACTAGGTCACTCCACCAAATTGAAGGAAAATCTTGTTAATCTAGAAACCACACTTTGCTTTCAGCAGCTTGAAGCTTTGTTAGAATGTTTGTCTTGACAATATCTAGACCTAGTAAGAATAAGGGTCATGGTGGGTCGGAAACTAGGTCAGTAGACCAAATTGAAGGAGCATTTTGTTAACACTCAGACATTTGAATGCTGCATTTTTAATTTTAACATGTTGAAATTTTGTCAGAATTGGTGGTTTGGTGAAATCTAGACTAAAATATAGGTCATGTTGGATAAAAACAACAATGAGGTCCTAAGAAAAACATTTGAGAAAAATCTTGTAAACATTCTAGACCTCAAGGTTTCATTCAACATCTTGAAACTTTGTCAGAATGTTTGCCTGATGATTATTGATATCTAGGCCAAGTTCAAATATTGGTCAAGTCGGGTCAAACATAAGGTCACTAGACCAAATTAAAGGAAAATCTTGTCAACACTCTGACAGCTGTTCTTTTAATGTAAGCATGTTGAAACCTTTGCAGAATGGATGTTTTGAACATTGCTTTTAACCCAGAAACTATGTCACTAAGCTTAATTGAAGGAAAGACTTGTTTTCACTATTGTTATTTTTTACCTTTCTGTATTGATTATGTTCATGTGATGAATTGAATGTTAAAAGTGTTGAAGATTTGACTTTGCACCAAAAGATAAAGTAGGAATAGTGTACAACAGCAGTCTCAGTTCCGACAGCTTGGAACAGATTCCTTTATCATGGTAGTCACATACCTACAGGTTAGATCCATTAAATACGCTGTGCTCGTGATGAGGCTTTGCCTTTTTCATATTAGCGACTTTTGGTTTCTGTATGTGCTTCTGGGCTGTGATACGAAATATGACAATGTGACATTTTAGATGTATTTTGCACACTTAAGGCGAATATACCATACGGTATGAATAAAAATGTCAAGGAGTGACTACTGTCTTATGTAGTAAATGCTTCCGTATGTAAGTCTAACAAAAGGCAGCTTTTAATAACAACACAATTGCTGCTAACAAGTAGTCTGAACACCTTCTCAAATACAAAACAACACCTTGTTTGCAACGGCCCAGACGAGCGCTTTATTGTTAGACAGAGCGACCAATATGCGCAAACAGCGCGTGCATATATACATAAATTTACATGTATTACGGTTAACCCAATCCACCAACTTAGGTTATGACATTATATCTTGTACTTAAGTAATTTTCATTTAGCAAGCTTCACATACATGTATCTCCCATCAGAAGGGTCCTGGCCGCCCACGTAAAACCCCTTTTTTAAAGAGGAACCGTGCATCCGTGGCATGCGCGAAACAACCAGTGTTTCTCAGAATACCCCTAGGGAAATATGGCTGTCGGAACTCAACCTAGTTTAATGTGTGAAGCAATATAACTTTCAAATAATCGAATAGCATTCTGTGTAAGCAGTCTAACGAGCGAAGTCTAGCGTGGAACTGACAAACACGCCCTATAACTACCTTATATATACTCATACCCGAGCGCACATCCCGTGCAGCACATCCCGTGCAACTACAATACACAATAACCCTTTGTGTGTTTACCGTGTTAAGACAAGCATTCTCTGCTTTACTACGTACCACAGAGAATTTGTAAGTCTGAACACCTTCTCAAATACAAAACAACACCTTGTTTGCAACGGCCCAGACGAGCGCTTGAACGCTACAAATTATAGTGCACTGAATGCTATTCGAATTCTAAAATCAAAGAACAATATTACAATTTTAACTGTTTTGTGACAAATAATTTCTTTTCTACAGAATCTTCAATATACCCATCCTTCGCTATGTCCGTTTTCCAACGCCCGTGACGCTTTAAACAACGATCAGAAACGCCACTGGCGTTAGCTGCAGCAGTAGCGCCACTGGCTCTCAGGGAATGAGTTCCTAGATACAAATCTGGAGCAACTAATCTCAACCGAGAGACAATACATACTCTAGAACGAGAATAACTCAGCTTTTTGTTCCGTTTTAAAAGAAAGCACTTTGACCCGGATCTACAAGCCGCCCGAAAAAGATATAATTCGGAATCAACAGGCATTCCTGAGCACTGTAAATACCTTTTCAACATTGCAATCGGACAAGCGCTAGTTTCACCTTTTGCGATAAATACTTCTCTACCAGACCTATATACATCTGTTTTACTTTTCTTAACATACAAAACCAAATGATCCGTACTAAATCGTAGATCGCAACATCTTAAATCTACGATTTCGTTAAACCGTAAAAACCCAGCAAATCCTAATACAATCATAGATAAGTCCCGCAAAACGATGATGTCTCGTGACTCTAAATACATACTGCAAAGTTCAATCAAGTTCTGTGTGCTTATAACGTCCTTCTTTACTATGGGTTTGGAATTCAAACGTTTGGCGCTTTCAACTAACATTAACACAGTTGAGTTTATCGTTGGATCGGGGTAATCGTTCATTCGATGAAGCCACTTGATAGCGTAAAGAGATGATGAAATCACTTTATCCGATTTTCCTGCATCGATCATTTGTGATAAATACATTGCGACGTGAATGGAGCACGCTGGCCTCGAAGAAATACCTTTTTTCTCACAGAAATCGTCAAACGCTCTGATTTGATAGCAGTATTTGGTCACAGTAGTATTAGCCCTTGCCGACACCATTTGTATAGCCATTGTGTCTATAATCCGATCTTGATCGACAATATGTACATCAGCCTCATCAAATTTACGTTTCAAAGACGCTCTTATGCCAATACCTGTGAAAAAGAATTATTTATCAAACACCAGAAAACGTAAATAACATCTTTTCCCTTATTGGTTTTCTTCAAAAACGCAATGTAATGCAACCATGCTGAATGATAAAACATTCTCACCGAACATTCCATTGTTTCCTTTGCCTTTGCACACAGCGCCTGATTTTGGCAATTCAAGTGCACCTTTTACAAAATATTTATATTCGTTTTGCAAATCAGTAATAAACGGCCAAAATGGTGCAGACTGCCATTTTGGAATTATCAAAGTACCTCGAGCATTTTCCGATGCTAATTTCCTCAGACAGCTCATTATATGCTTTGGAGGCGGAACTAACCAATTCAGTTCACCGCGCCAAGTCTGATCAAATGCGTCTATAGCTTCCGTGCCAGGTACCCACCACCTAGAGTTAAACCTCCTACATTTATTATTATAATGTGTTGAAAACCTATCTACATCATGAGGACCCCACATTTTATCCAATTTTCTATAAATATCTTCAGAAATGGACCAATCATCACTATCCTGACACCTACTCAAATGATCTGCAAGAAGGTTATCACCCCTTGGGATCCAGACAGAGTTAAATGTAATCCTGTTCTGCTCACAAACTGAATTTATCGCTAATGATAAGTTATGGAGCTCATTAACTCTGCTACCAGCGTGTAAAATACGCTCAACATTTTGATTATCTGAAAATATCTTAATATGACGATTTTTCAATATCTTCAAATTACTCATAACAACCCGATGTACAGCTTCTAGCTCCCTCCATGTGGAACTTTTGAGCGACTCATCACTCGTCCATGATCCGAATATTTCGGAATTGGAAAGATGGCTTCAAATATTTAGATCGCTTACCGAACAAACATCCCTATCCTTAATTAACAAACCATTTCTATCATGCATGGGATGAATTTTACATATCTCATGCCAACCACAGTAATTAAGATATCTCTCTTCCGGGAGATAATTTTCACATCCCGGATCTACCAGACAACTCTCTCCCCGGAGTTTTGATCCCCCAATGAATCGACCATCAATATTGATTACATTTTCCGATAAACAATAACAACTCTCTTCCGGGAGTTTTACGAATCCGCCAACACGCGAAATACTAGTATATATCGATCTATCAAAACCGACTTGCGCACTCGCTTCCGGGAGTCGCCCATCATTAAATATATAACGATCAAAGGAATTACCTCTGTCCACCACTAACTCGCAATTACCGGGAATTTGAGACGCGCGGCTCCCTTGCTCCTTAACAACGGTATTTTCTACCGGTGCGGATTCCGATCCGTCTCCTGACAAACATGCGTTACACATTTCAACAAATCCACCATAACCATGGGAACTTGCGTCAGCAAAAACGTTTGCTTTTACGACCGGATGTTGCCAATACAAACATCCCAAATCATTGAGACGTCTGGCGTTTATACGCCAATAATTCAATTCTCCTATAGCCTCCTTATTCACCTGAACAGGTGACTTCCAACTACAGCGATACATAATACAAATATACAAGTTTCTAGTATGCAAACTAACGCGTTTACCAAGTACACTCTGCAGTGATATAATTTGACCGATAACCGAAGCTAGTGCCTTTACATGCACGGTTTTGAATTTATCATTCCTCACATCATACAAAACGGAGTCAATTTGAGTCTCCAACCGCTTAATTCTTTCTTCCGTTAACCTCAAAATATTGTCTTCAAAATTAAAAACATGACCCAACCAAATAGCTATCCTTCTCGGCAACCAATCGCATTTATCTTCTGCCAAAAGAAAACCGAATTCAACTAATGAACTCCTGACCAACTTGCTATGTCTTAAAGCAAGATCGAAATCCGTGTGACCACCTATACCGTCATCGAGAAACATAACAATATCAATGCACAACGATCTCTAATATTTCAGCAGCTGTCTGAGTACTTTGGTGAATATGTGTCCGGCTGTAGACAAACCGAAAGGAAGGCAATTAAAAACATAATAACGGTCAATTCCTTCGTCGGACCATGAAAACCCCAAATACGTTCTGTGGCATGAACAAATATCAATGTGATGATAAGCGCTTTTCAAATCGAATGTAAATACATAACTGAAAGGCTGAAAAATCGATTTTGAAACTTTAACGTCCTCAAATTTGACCTTAAACAAGTGTAAGCATGGATTAATATGCCTACAGTCAAGAACTAATCTAGGCTTGCCAGACCTACCGTATGCAACCGTTAATGGGTTGACTATCAATGGTTGTTCTTGAACAACTGAAATAATACCCTTTTCTACTAAACGGCCAATTTCGGACTTTACATAAATCGGATTATCCCTGGCGGATCTATTATTATTTAACTGAACCGTCACCGGAGTCTCGGCAAACGGTAACTTATAACCGTTATAAATGACATCCAAAATGTAAGCATTATTGGTATAAGCTTCCCATTTGCTATAGCTCTGTTTGAGTTTACCAGCAGGTGACAAAACGCTTAATCCGGTTAGCTCTAAATGTTTACCCGAGTCGATAGTACCTCCCTTTTTCAAACCATTATAATTTGAACTAGCATTATCATCTAAACCAGTACATGATCCTTTGTCCTCAATGTTGAAAGACTGATTTATTAAGTCAACACTTGCCCCCTTTTTAACAATGTTTAAAATCGGACTCTCTATAGTCTCATTTTCACTTATGCTCGAATATTCAATTGTTTCCTTTTCCTCATTGTATTTTCCCGGATTTTGGCCACCTGATTTAAACTTGATATTCGAACCGGCTCCATGCCCCATTTCTATGCAATTAATGTTAACAATTTTTGTTATACCCTTTTCCGCAAAACATAATTGCTTTCTATTGGTATTCGTTTTACCTAAAGCCTTCGAAAGGCGGCCAACAATAAAACTACTTATATTGTTATTGTAATTCTGGAGTGAGCATTCATTCTTCCAGTGCCCCGCCTTTCCGCAGATAAAACATAAACCTGGTTTCTTCACCGAACCCCCATGAGAATACGTCTGTCCCGTTCCTTGAGAGGGTAATGAGTCCCCCCTAGGCTGTCCCCGTCCGTAAGGAGTTGACCTTGACCTGCCTCTCTTTGTCTTTTCCCCTTTAGCCTTTCTCGAAGCCCGATATTCTGCCTTATGAATACGCTTCTCATCCTCGCTGTCACTTGCTATAGGGTTGCTCTCATATTCTGCAACCATTCGCCATCCCAATTCGGAGGTATCAGCAAGCTGAATTAATTTCTGACGCCGCTTTAGTATATCTTTTGCTGCAATGAAAAAGAAAAATGCAACGAGAATAGCCCGTGCTTCCTTTGCTACTTTAATAAACAAGAATTTAAGAATACCATTAAACTCGAAAACCTTTACATTTAAAACTTGCTATCATTTGTTTACCTTCAATAATATCATTTTTAGCCTCCGTAATCCTCTGGGAATCCATATTTAACTCGGCATGTTCCAACCTGGCAATAACCTTGGAATTCTGTTTAAATTGCTCCTCGTTACTTTTACGCTTGAATTTCGGAGCGTCTAGAGAAGAAATACTACTAGAAGAGGCAGAAGAGCTTGGATAACTTATCTTGTCTATAAGTCCACCTATTTCCCGCAACAAGTTGCCATGTGACTCCTGAATAACGTCTTTTACTCGGTTGTTCACCAAGGCGTTGATATCTTCTTCATCCATGTTGTCTCTGTGTAAGCAGTCTAACGAGCGAAGTCTAGCGTGGAACTGACAAACACGCCCTATAACTACCTTATATATACTCATACCCGAGCGCACATCCCGTGCAGCACATCCCGTGCAACTACAATACACAATAACCCTTTGTGTGTTTACCGTGTTAAGACAAGCATTCTCTGCTTTACTACGTACCACAGAGAATTTGTAATTAACGACCTGTATGTGATTAGAAATATGACAATGTGACATAGTAATCAATATAAAAATTGTCACGAAATGTTACCATACCATTGTACACGGTAGTTTGCACATTTAAGGCGAATACATTATTAACTGATTTATCATATTTAATACATTGTTACACAGAGGCCGTACATTTTCTTAACTAAGGGCAGCTTTTAATAATAACACTATTGCTATTGACAAGTAATAGCTACTTTTGTTTGTGGTACGTACTTCTGTGCTGTGGAAATAAAACAATGTTTAAATGTGATGAAATGTTATCATACCTTTATACACGCCATCTTGAACACATAACCCACTTATGAGAACATGCTATATAACTTAAAATGTCATAGAGTTGCTTCTGTCTAATCTTAACATTGCTTCCGTTTGAAAGTATAGATAATTTGACAAATACCAGCGCTGAACGTAACGGAATAATAATCATAACTTGAAATCACAAAATTAACATTTTAGGCGAAAATATACCAATTATAATAAAAGTAGCTAAGGGTTTCTATATAATCTTGAAATGAACGACTACCTGAACAATTAAATGCATTATTATATACAATATATTGTAACACACAGGCAGTACATTGGCTAACGGAAGCAAACATTTAACAAGAACACTACGTAACAAAATATTATCATACTTTTTTTTTAGACGGTATTTGCACACATAAGGCGAATATTCTATACGTTGTGAATTAAAATGTCAAGGAGTGGCTACTGTCTTATGTAGTAAATGCTTCCGTATGAAAGTACAGATTCTTTATAATCTGGAAATGAACGACTACTGGAACAATGAACTGCATTATTATATATCATATATTGTAATACAAATACCGTACATTGACTAACCGAAACCAACTTTTAACAAAAACACTTACTATTGACAAAGTGATAGCTACTGTTGCTGGTTTTAAGTGCTTCTTGTGCTGTGGAAAGAAATATGACAATATGACATAGGTAATCAATATTTCAATGTCACGAATTTGTATCATACCGTTGTACACGGTAGTTTGCACATTTAAGGCGAATAAAATATTAACTGAATTATTATATATCATACATATTAACACAGAAGCCGCACATTTTCTAACTAAAGGCAGCTTTTAGTAATAACAATATTGCTATTGACAAGTAATAGCTACTGTTTGTTGCGGTACGTACTTTTGTGCTATGGAAATAAATCAATGTTTAAATGTGATGAAAAGTTATCATACCTTTATACACGGCATCTTGCACACATAACCTACTCATGGGAACATGCTATATAACTTAAATTGTCATAGAGTTGCTTTTGTCTAATCTAAGCTTTGCTTCCGTTTGAAATTATAGAGAATTTGACAAATGCCAGCGCTGAACGTAACGGAATAATAGTCATACCTTGAAACCACAAAACTAACAAATTATGCGAAAATATACCGAATATAATAAAAGTGACTTAGGGGTTCAGTATAAGCTTGAAATGAACGACCACCTGAACAATTAACTGCATTATTATATACAACATATCGCAACAGAACGGTCGTACATTGGCTAACGGACGCAAACATTTAACAAGAGCACTACGTCACGAAATATTATCATACCCTTTTAGACGGTATTATGCACACTTGAGGCGAATATACCATACGGTGTGAATTAAAATGTCAAGGAGTGGCTATTGTCTTATATAGTAAATGCTTCCGTATGAAAGTACAGATTCTTTATAATCTGGAAAAGAACGGTAACTGGAACAATGAATTGCATTATTCTATATAATATATTGAAACACAAAAATGTCCTACATTGACTAACCGAAACAAATTTAAAAAAAAAAAACACTATTACTATTGACAAAGAGAAAGCTACTGTTGCTGGCTGTACGTGGTTCTGTGCTGTGGAAAAAAATATGACAATATGACATAGGTAATCAATATTTTAATGTCACGAAATGTTATCATACCATTGTACACGGTAGTTTGCACATTTAAGGCGAATACATTATTCACTGAATTATTATATATAATACATTGTAACACAGAAGCCGCAAATTTTCCTACTAAAGGCAGCTTTTAATAATAACACTATTGCTATTGACAAATAATAACCACTGTTGGTTGTGATCCGTACTTCTGTGCTATTGAAATAAATCAATTTTTAAATGTGATGACATTTTATCATACCTTTATACACGGCATCTTGCACACATAACCCACTTAATAGGAACATGCTATATAACTTAAAATATCTTAAAGTTGCTTCTGTCTAATCTAAACATTGCTTCCGTTTAAAAGTATAGATGGTTTAGCAAATGCCAGCGCTGAACGTAACGGAATAATAATTTAACATGAAACCACAAAAATAACACTTAAGACGAAAATGTACAGAATATAATAAAAGCGACTAAGGGGTACTCTTTATAATCTGGAAATGAATGACTACGCGAATAATTAACTGCATTATTATATACAATACATTGTAACACAAAGGCCTTACATTGGCTAACGAAGCAAACATTTAACAAGAGCACTACGTCACGAAATAATACCATACTTTTTTAAAGGGTATTTTGCACGCTTAAGGCGAATATACCATACGGTGTGAGTTAAAATGTCAAGAAGTGGCTACTGTCTTATGTAGTAAACACTTCCGTATGAAAGTATAGATTCTTTATAATCTGGGAATGAACGACTACTGGAACAATGGACTACATATATATGTCACGAAATGTTATCTTACGTAAAATAGTAAAATGCGACCTGTATATATTGTTATCAGCCTGTACAGGATGACGTAGGCTTCACCTTCACTCAATCTTGTGTAAGTAAAATGCGATCTGTATATATTGTGATCAGTCTGTACAGGATGATGTACGCGTCAATCAATATGGTGTAAGAAAAATGCGAGATGTATATACATTGATCAGCCTGTACAGGACGGCGTACGCTTCAATCAATCTTGTGTAAGTAAAATGCGACCTGTATATACCTTGATCAGCCTATACAGGATGATGTACTCTTCAATCTATCTTGTTTAAGTAAAATGCGACCTGTATATATTGCGATCAGTCCGTACAGGATGATGTACGCTTCAAATCAATACTGTGTCAGTAAAATACGACATGTATATATTGTGATCAGCCTGTACAGGATGACGTACGCTTCAATCAATATTGTGTAAATAAAATGCGACCTGTATATATTGTGATCAGCCTGTACAGGATGATGTACGCTTCAATCAATCTTGTGTTAGTAAAATGTGACCTGTATATATTGTGATCAGCCTTTACAGGATTACGTACGCTTCAATCAATATTATGTAAGTACAATGCGATCTGTATATATTGTGATCAGTCTGTACAGGATGATGTACGCTTCACCTTCACTCAATCTTGTGTAAGTAAAATGCGATCTGCAAATATTGTGATCAGCCTGTACAGGATGACGTTCGCTTCAATCAATCTTGTGTAAGTAAAATGCGATCTGTATATATTGTGATCAGCCTGTACAGGATCATGTACGCTTCAATCTATCATGTGTAAGTAAAATGCGACCTGTATATATTGTGATCAGCCTGTACAGGATGACGTACGCTTCAATCAATATTATGTAAGTAAAATGAGACCTGTATATATTGTGATCAGCCTGGATAGGATGATGTACGCTTCAATCAATCTTGTGTAAGTGAAATGCAACCTGTATATATTTTGATCAGCCTGTACAGGATGACGTACGCTTCACCTTCACTCAATCTTGTGTAAGTAAAATGCGATCTGTATATATTGTGATCAGTCTGTACAGGATGAAGTACGCTTCAATCAATATTGTGTAAGTAAAATTTGATCTGTATATATTGTGATCAGCCTGTACAGGATGACGTATGCTTCACCTTCAATCAATATTTTGTAAGTAAAATGCGATCTGTATATATTGTGATCAGCCTGTACAGGATGACGTACGCTTCACCTTCACTCAATCTTGTGTAAGTAAAATGCGATCTGTATATATTGTGATCAGTCTGTACAGGATGAAGTACGCTTCAATCAATATTGTGTAAGTAAAATTTGATCTGTATATATTGTGATCAGCCTGTACAGGATGACGTATGCTTCACCTTCAATCAATATTTTGTAAGTAAAATGCGATCTGTATATATTGTGATCAGTCTGTACAGGATGACGTAAGCTTCACCTTCACTCAATCTTGTGTAAGTAAAATGAGACCTGTATATATTTTAATCAGTCTGTACAGGATGATGTACGCGTCAATCAATATGGTGTAAGTAAAATGCGATCTGTATATATTTTAATCATTCTGTACAGGATGACGTACACTTCAATCAATATTGTGTAAGTAAAATGCGATCTGTATATATTGTGATCAGCGTGTACAGGATGATGTACGCTTCAATCAATAATGTATCAGTAAAATACGACATGTATATATTGTGATCAGCCTGTACAGGATGATGTATGCTTCAATCAATCTTGTGTAAGTAAAATGCGATCTGTATATATTGTGATCAACCTGTACAGGATGATGTACGCTTCAATCAATCTTGTGTAAGTAAATTGAGACATGTATATATTGTGATCAGCCTGTACAGGATGACGTACGCTTCAATCAATATTGTGTAAGTAAAATACGATCTGTATATACTGTGATCAGCCTGTACAGGATGATGTACGCTTCAATCAATCTTGTGTAAATAAAATGCGACCGGTATATATTGTGATCAGCCTGTACAGGATGATGTACGCTTCAATCAATCTTGTGTAAGTAAAATGAGATCTGTATATATTGTGATCAGCCTGTACAGGATGATGTACGCTTCAATCAATCTTGTGTTAGTAAAATGCGACCTGTATATATTGTGATCAGCCTGTACAGGATGACGTACACTTCAATCAATATTGTGTAAGTAAAATGCGATCTGTATATATTGTGATCAGCCTGTACAGGATGATGTACGCTTCAATATATCTTGTGCAACTTCAATCAATATTGTGTAAGTAAAATGCGACCTGTATATAAGTTGATCAGCCTGTACAGACGAACAGTACAATGTGGAGCTTTACTGTTCACAAAACAAGGGCGTTCCGCCCATTACGCACAATACGTACGTGCGTATAGAAAATTCCACAACCAAACGTCCATTTTAGAATATCAACACTGTAAATTGTAAAACAAGAGGATAGTTCGTAGATAGAGAAGTTTGCACTATAGTAACACACCATACCCAGTACTAGTCAGATTAAAGTATAGGAACACAAAAATACCCAGTATTCGAAGCTGGGTCGAATAACATTAGTGTAGTTATATATTTACCTAGATCAGTCTGCATGTAGGTTTCAATGTTATCCATGAACTATTGGCAACAGACTGGTCGTAGCAATGCATTGAAAAAAGGCTGACACTGTACCTGCGTTAATGCTCTACAGCAACCCATGTTAATATGTTATCACGCTTACAAAACATAAATGAACATTAACAATATACACATTTTTGGTTTTAATAGAGTATTCAGAAAGAAAAGAACTGTTCAAATTATACCCGTTCTCCTTGTAAGCAATTAAACAAACAAAAAATGAAACAAATTGTTAATAGAAATTTCGAATAAATCAATATAAGAAATGACATTTACGACCCAGATCATCTTTTAAATACACAATGTCTGATTAAGATCTTTTTTATTTTTTAATTGTGATTTATGCTGTTTTCAACAGTATTTTAGATATATCACGGTGTGTCCTTGGTAAATTACCAGTACTTCTTTGTGTTATTTAATGGTGATTTACGCTGTTTTCAACAGTATTTCAGATATATCATGGTGTGTCCTTGGTAAATTAACAGTACTACATTGTGTTATTTCTTCGAATAATGATGCGTCAATCGTAATATAATATGTTGTGATGAGTGCAAACGAGAGAAATACATTGCTTCCAATTGTGGTATCACACGAGGCGGACATCTACCACCATCGAGTTGGTCAAACTTCACCAGTGCGTGGCGAGATCCTATATTTTAAAAGAAAATGGGACACGAGATGTTCTACCTCGGATTCTCTCTTACAGTATTGATTATTGATTAGGGTTCACCGCCGTTTGCAACAATTTTCCAGTCGTATTACGGTGGCTAGTTCACTTACCCATGCGTATCCTTGCTTTTTCACATTAGTACTCAACATAGTAGTATTTCCAAGCAACCGGCTGCCTTTCCACATATACAGTCAGTTCATTGATGGAAGATGAATGCCGCTTGTTGCATAGATTTGTGTTACTTGTCGAAAACAATGCTGGACGAACTCGGTTCGAACTCATGACCACTGTATTGACAGCCCGCATGGCTATCTAATACGCGACTAGGGCTTGGCTAATCTCCCACACTGAACGTGTTTTCTGTATAAGCTACGTTACGGGATCATATTAAGGTAAATTGGTGTAAAACTGAGATACAGTTGTAGCTTCTTTTGTAAAAAGATGCGTCGAGGAAACACCTACATTAAGACGGACAGTGAAGGCGCTCATATATCCAGACACTAACGAGTCAGTCGTTATGATAACCCCATACTCATGAGCTCTAAGGACGGTAAAGCCATAACTACCATTTAAATGTATTTGGTATGACCTGGCCCTGGATCGCACCCGCGAACTCCCGCACTCAAGACGAAAACTCTACCAATACACCAACACAGCGGAGCAATCTTGTGCAATGGAGTGGAACGATTTTGGTAAAAGGCTAAAGTAGAAATGTATATATATATTGTTTATATTTGTTTTAATTTGGACCGATTGCATCAAATATTAACAATAAGGTTAATGGGGCTTTTAACTATCCTAAAAACTAACAATTAGCTTCATTAAAGGAACGACAAATCCTAAATAGAATCGCTATAACTGACAACGTTATCTCCCTTTTTGAGAAAATAACCGTTCTAATTACTCCCGGTATCTTTGTTAACAATTTATGAACCTACATTTTCGTAGAACCTTGGAATAAATTGATATAGGAAACGACATTTACGACCCAGAATCAGTTTTTTTTAATGGTGATTTACGCTGTTTTCAACAGTATTTCAGATATATCACGGTGTGTCCTTGGAAAATTACTAAAACTACTTTGTGTTATTTAATGGTGATTTACGCTGTTTTCAACAGTATTTCAGATATATCACGGTGTGTCCTTGGAAAATTACTAGAACTACTTTGTGTTAATTAATGGTGATTTACGCTGTTTTCAACAGTATTTCAGATATATCACGGTGTGTCCTTGGAAAATTACCAGTACTACTTTGTGTTATTTAATGGTGATTTACGCTGTTTTCAACAGTATTTCAGATATATCACGGTGTGTCCTTGGAAAATTACTAGAACTACTTTGTGTTATTTAATGGTGATTTACGCTGTTTTCAACAGTATTTCATATATAACACGGTGTATCCTTGGTAAATTACTAGAACTACTTTGTGTTATTTAATGGTGATTTACGCTGTTTTCAACAGTATTTCAGATATATCACGGTGTGTCCTTGGAAAATTACCAGTACTACTTTGTGTTATTTAATGGTAATTTACGCTGTTTTCAACAGTATTTCAGATATATCACGGTGTGTCCTTGGAAAATTACTAGAACTACTTTGTGTTATTTAATGGTGATTTACGCTGTTTTCAACAGTATTTCAGATATAACACGGTGTGTCCTTGGAAAATTACTAGAACTACTTTGTGTTATTTAATGGTGATTTACGCTGTTTTCAACAGTATTTCAGATATAACACGGTGTATCCTTGGTAAATTACTAGAACTACTTTGTGTTATTTAATGGTGATTTACGCTGTTTTCAACAGTATTTCAGATATATCACGGTGTGTCCAAGGTAAATTAACAGAACTACTTTGTGTTATTTAATGGTGATTTACGCCGTTTTCCACAGTACTTCAGATATATCACGGTGTGTCCTTTGTAAATTACCAGTACTACTTTGTGTTATTTAATGGTGATTTACGCCGTTTTCAACAATATTTCAGATATATCACGGTGTGTCCTTGGTAAATTACCAGTACTACTTTGTGTTATGTAATGGTGATTTACGCTGTTTTCAACAGTATTTCAGATATATCACGGTGTGTCCTTGGTAAATTACCAGTACTACTTTGTGTTATTTAATGGTGATTTACGCTGTTTTCAACAGTATTTCAGATATATCACGGTGTGTCCTTGGTAAATTTCCAGTACTACTTTGTGTTATTTCTCCGAATACTGATGCTTCAATCATAATATAATCTGTTGTGATGAGTGCAAACGAGGGAAATACATTGCTTCCATGTTTAGTATCGCCAGGTACGTGGGGGAGATCCCATATTTTAAAATAAAATGGGACACGAGATCTTTAAACAACGAAGTCTTCGCTCTACCTACTTTTACAACAATTGTTTCCAGTCGTAATACGGTTGCCAGTTCACGTACCCATGCGTTTTTACATTAGTACTCAACATAGTAGTATTTCCAAGCAACTGGCTTTTGTTTCCACATAGACTGCCAGTCTATCGATGAAAGACGAATTCCGCTTGAGGCACAGATATGTGTTACATGTCGGATACAATACTGGACGAGCTGAGCTCGAACTCATTACACCTGGATTGACAGCCCGCGTGGCTACAGACTAAGAGACCAGGGCTCTGCTAGTCCCCCAATTGTCGTAAAACCAATTTGGAAACATTTCTAGTTTCATGTGTCGATGACACACCTACATGATTATGGACAGTGAAGGCGCTGATGTGACTGTACTGATGCACAGACTCACCTAAGTATTCACTGTAAGGAGATGTATAAATGATAGTTGATGCCACCATAAAACAAATTATGGATTGTAACGCATTTAGTGAATACCTTTGTTCTATTGTTGATTATCTAGAACAATTCTACTCCCGTTTAAAAGAATCAAGTGCACCTGTCCTGTTTACATGCGTAAACCAATCAAAAGGAGCTGCTATCACGTGGCCTGTATGGGCCAATCGGTTGCAGTCTTCTTCACTCTTCTATAATAATTTAGATCTGCAACATTATTTATTAATCACTTCAAAATATTTTAATCCAACCTCCTCCCATCCTCCACCACCAGGTGCAATTGGA
>JASEVX010000765.1:0-50359 GCA_031761405.1 Serripes groenlandicus
ATGATCAAAACATTTAATTTGTTTCTTTCTAATAATAACTCATCCTCCCATGTGATTTCTGAAAAGCTATTAAAAATGGAAGTCGGTTTCTGCCACGGCGACTAATAATAGAGTCGACCTGGCCACCACCACCAAACCGGGACGACTGTACAAACGAGTCTGATTCGACAAGGTGAACGTGTCCTAACATCCTGTCGTGGATTTATTAAAATATTTAACTTATCATAAAAATCAATTCTTTAATTAAATAATATCTATAAGTAGAAGAATAGCTTGTTAGCTCACCTGAGCTTTGCTCAAGGTGAGTTATTGTGATCGCCTGATGTCCGTCGTGCGTCGTCCGTCAACTTCTTCTCCTCAGTAACCAGTGCGTCAATTTGGATGAAACTTCACAGGAAGCATCCTCTCAATGGCCTCACCAGATTTCCTTCAAATTTTTGGGATCCATGCAGAATTCTGGTTTCCATGGCAACAAAATGAAAAAAATAGTGAAAACTTAAAAAATCTTCTTCTCCAAAACCGTCAGGCCAATTTTCAAATAATTTTGTAGAAATGTTCTTTGGGTGACCCTCTATCAGATTCCTTGAAGCCATGTTGATTGGTCGAAAAACATGGCTGCCAGGGGGTGGGGCTATTTTGCTGTATATGGCTTTAGTGAAAACTTAAAAAATCTTCTCCTCCAAAAGTGTCTGGCCGATTTTCAAATAATTTTGTTGAAATGTTCCTTGGGTGACCCTCTATCAGATTCCTTGAAGCAATGTTGATTGGTCGAAAAACATGGCCGCCAGGGGGTGGGGCTATTTCGCCTTATATGGCTATAGTGAAAACTTAAAAAATCTTCTCCTCCAAAAGTGTCAGGCTGATTTTCAAATAATTTTGTAGAAATGATACTTGGGTGCCCCTTAATCAGATTCCTTGAAGACATGTTGATTGGTCGAAAAACATGGCCGCCATGGGGTGGGGCTATTTTGCCTTATATGGCTATAGTGAAAACTTAAAAAATCTTCTCCTCCAAAAGTGTTTGGCCGATTTTCAAATAATTTTATAGAAATGATCCTTGGGTGACCCCTTTATCAGATTCCTTGAAGCCATGTTGATTGGTCGAAAATGGCCGCCCGGGGTTGGGGCTATTTTGCCTTATATGGCTATAGTGAAAACTTAAAAAATCTTCTCCTCCAAAAGTGTCAGGCTGATTTTCAAATAATTTTGTAGAAATGTTCCTTGGGTGACCCTCTATTAGATTCATTGAAGCCATGTTGATTGGTCGAAAAACATGACTGCCAGGGGGTGGGGCTATTTTTTATATATATAAGACATCCAGCAGGAACCATCACTGTGATATTGAATCTCGACCATACAACGGATCAAAAGGACCAAGACCAGTCGAGATCTGCACTGAAGAGACCAGACCCACTCTGAATCCTCACGACCTGGGATATGATCTGAGTTGGGATATGGTTTAACCGTCCCTGCCAGTCATGTCTCTATTTGTGTTGATTTTCATTCATCATTAATTGGAACTTACATGAGAAGGATTCACTCAATGATCTAGCATCTACTGTTTATTAGCTCACCTATGCACAAAGTGCAAGGTGAGCATTTGTGATCACTGAATGTCCGTCCGTCCGTCTGTTAACAATTTCCTACAAATGACTTCTACTAAACCAATGGACAGATATCAAAAAAACTTCACAGGAATGGTCCTTAGGTGGTCCCCTTTCAAAGTTGTTCAAAGAATTTAAATCCAAGTAGAACTTTGGCTGTTGCGGCATCAGAAAAGGGGAAAATTGCCAAATATTAAAAAATCTTCTTGTCCAAATGTGCTTGCCCGATTTTGAAAACTATTTTGAAGAAATGTTTCTTAGGGCAACCTCTTCCAAGATTGTTCAAATATTTCGATCCGTTGAAAAACATGGCGGGAAGGGGGTGGGACTTGTTTTCCTTATATGTGCATTGTTAAAACTTTAAAATTCTTCTTGTCCAAAAGTACTGGCCAGATTTCAAAATAACTTCACTGAAATGGTCCTAAGGTGGTCCCCTTTCAATGTTGTTCAAAGAATTTAATTCCAAGTAGAACTTTGGTTGCTTCGGCATAAGAAAAGGGGAAAATTGCCAAATCTTAAAAAAAATGCTTGTCCAAAAGTGCTGGCCCGATTTAAAACTATTTTGCAAAGATGTTCCTAAGGGCACCCTCTATGAAGATTGTTTAATTATTTCTGATCCGTTCAAAAAGTTGGCCGCAACGGCATATTATGAATCGGATAGATCGGGTGAACGATCCAGGGCCATCATGGCCCTCTTGTATTTTGTCTGTCATCTGACAGTCTAGCAGGTAAGTCTTTAGAGCCAGAAATGTGGATGTCTGGAGCGCCTTAGATGGGAACAGTATATTTTTAGCTCACCTATGCACAAAGTGCAAGGTGAGCTATTGGGATCACATTTTGTCCAGCGTCCGTTTGTCGTGCGTTGTGCGTCGTCAACATTTACCCTTGTTAACACTCTACAGGCTACATTTGGCATCCAATCACCATGAAAGTTTGTCAGAATATTCGTCTCCATGAAAGCCCGGACAAGTTCGAAACTGGGTCATGTCCAGTCAAAAACTAGGTCACTAGGTCAAATTTAAGGAAAATCTTGTTAACACTCTTGAAGCTTTATTTTTTGATTGAGCATGTTGAAACTTTGTCAGAATGTTTGTCTTAATGATATCTAGGTCAAGATCAAACTGGGTCATGTCTGGTCAAAAACTAGGTCACCAGGTCAACTTTAAGGAAAATATTGTTAACACTCTGGAAGCTATACTTTTTGCTTGAGCATGTTGAAACTTTGTCAGAATGTTTGTCTTAGTGATATCTAGGTCAAGATCGAAACTGGGTCATGTCCGGTCAAAAACTAGGTCACTAGGTCAAATTTAAGGAAACTCTTGTTAACACTCTGGAAGCTATACTTTTGGATTGAGCATGTTGAAAATTTGTCAGAATGTTTGTCTTAGTGATATCTAGGTCAAGTTCGAAACTGGGTCATGTCCGGTCAAAAACTAGGTCACTAGGATAAATTTATGGAAAACCTTGTTAACACTCTGGAAGCTTATTTTTTTATTGAGCATGTTGAATCTATGTCAGAATGTTTGTCTTAGTGATATCTAGGTATCTAAGTTCGAAACTGGGTCATATCCGGTTAAAAGAAAGGTCACTTGGTCAAATTTAAGGAAATTCTTGTTAACACTCTGGAAGCCACATTTTTGGCTGTAGCCTGTTGAAACTTCGTCAGAATGTTTGTCTTAGGGATATATAGGCCAAGTTTGAAACTGGGTCATGTCCAGCCAAAAACTAAGTCACTAAGTCAAATTTAAGGAAAATCTTGTTTATACTCTAAAAGCCACATTTTTAGCTTGAGCATGTTGAAACTTTGTTAGAATGTTTGTCTAAGTGATATCAAGGCCATGTTTGAAACTGGTTCACATTCGGTCAAAAACTAGGTCACCAGGTCAAATTTAAGGAAAATCTTGTTGACATTTAGGTGAGCGATCCAGGGCCATCATGGCCCTCTTGTTTATTGAGCATGTTGAATCTATGTCAGAATGTTTGTCTTAGTGATATCTAGGTCAAGTTCGAAACTGGGTCATATCCGGTTAAAAGAAAGGTCACTAGGTCAAATTTAAGGAAATGCTTGTTAACCCTCTGGAAGCCACATTTTTGGCTTGAGCACATGTTGAAACTTTGTCAGAATGTTTGTCTTAGTGATATCTAGGCCATGTTTGAAACTGGTTCACGTTCAGTCAAAAACTAGGTCACCAGGTCAACTTTAAGGAATATCTTGTTGACATTTATGGTAGCGATCCAGGGCCATCATGGCCCTCTTGTTTATTGAGCATGTTGAATCTATGTCAGAATGTTTGTCTTAGTGATATCTAGGTCAAGTTCGAAACTGGGCCATATCCGGTTGAAAGCAAGGTCACTAGGTCAAATTTAAGGAAATTCTTGTTAACACTCTGGAAGCCACATTTTTGGCTTAAGCATGTTGAAACTTTGTTAGAATGTTTGTCTTACGGATATATAGGCCTAGTTTGAAACTGGGTCATGTCTAGTCAAAAACTAGGTCACTTGGTCAAATTTAAGGAAAATCTTGTTTACACTCTAAAAGCCACATTTTTGGCTTGAGCATGTTGAAACTTTGTCAGAATGTTTGTATTAGTGATATCTAGGCCATGTTCTGGGTCATGTTCGGTTAAAAACTAGGTCACCAGCACAAATTTTAGGTATATCTTGTTGACATTTAGGTTAGCGATCCAGGCGTGTGTTTTATTCACGCCTATATGAATGAAAGAGTTGAATAACACAATACAGTATTTTGAATAAACTTCAGTTACAGAAATAGAGACCAAATAGTGACGTGAATAATTGCGAAGCAATAACATTTGAGAAACAATGGGAAATTCATAAGTGCCACTCAAGCAGAAAATAAACATTATAGACTCTGCGTAATGTATTGAATCAATTCAGTCTATGCAGGCTAATATGGACTTAAACATTCCGTCTACGTGGGATTAAGGTAAAGAACTATAAAAAAAATCCAAAACAGGCGAAGAGTCTGTGCAATAAGCCTGTGTGTCATGCTTAGGCTGATCTTGGTCGATACTTAATACAGATTCAAAAATGTTGGTTTTCTCGTGGGACATCTATTATAATATATACATTTAACAATTTTACAAAAGATATTCACACCATGTAGATCGTCGTACACCTTGGACACAACCACTTTCTGCTAGGTTTTCACATGACATCAACACAGTCTGCATTTGAGCACGTTCTCATTTTATTTAGTTAGAGAGACATCAGGAGGAATATTAGTTACCTTTTTATGTTTTAACTTTGATGTTAAAAGATCAGACACAATGTGCACTAACAAAAACGGATTACACCTTTTCACTACATTTGTAACGAAGGCTTCATCTATTTGGACTCTTATTATAACCCGAGGGCTGTATCATTAGCACAAAGTCACAATATTTAGTTTCAAAAACAAGCATTTGAAAGTGATCTATGTGTTGTTTTAAAGTTGTGTCAAGACAGAAGTCTTTGTCTGATATGGCGGCTTCCCGTGTTGTTTAAATGGACATTAATGCCGAAACAGTAACATTTAACCATCTCCATCTGCAGTTGCCCCATAAGCGGATTCAGTGCGCTTCACAAGGATTCAGACTTGGAACAGTTCAAGTTGATACTTTATAAGTGGTAAAGTTCTCACCGTCGAAATGTTTGCAAATTCACTAAATTATCCATAATCTCCGTTGTTGAATAAACCTATAAACGCACTGTCCAGCCGTTATTTTGATTTATTTTGCATACCCTTTATCTAACACTCATTACAGTATGTATAAGTGAATGAAAGTAATGACAACTCTGGAAGATTGCATCATACCTGATAATTGCGATTCATTCTAAATGAAAAAGTAAGAAGCAGTATGAGACTGATGACTAAAGATAACAAACATTTTTAATTTTAAATGTGTGTTGATGAAATTACGTCCAAATTGTATGAAGAACTCATTCACATATTATAGTAAATATATATGGAATGATATCCCATGTGACATACGAGGATCGCTTAGAGTTAAAACGTTTAAGGAAAAATACAAAAAATGTTTACTGCAGTATTGAGTTTTTACCTATTTGAATTATATATGACTATTAGCTGGGAAGACTGAAAACGTTTTCAGTCTTCCCAGCTATTAGTTATAATGAAATTTTGTCATATTAAGACTATAAGCTACTGAGTGTCTGTCGCGAAAGTGATAACGAGTTAAATGTTATGTATGAGTGTCTGTGTATATGTATATATATATGTATGAGGATATGTATGTGCATGTAAATATATGGGTATTTTATTTGTGAACATGTATGTTTGTGTATGTGTGTGTGTGTGTGTGTGTGTGTGTGTGTGAGAGTGTCTATCCGTAATATGTAGCGATTTTCACCTAATACACACTCGCAAATGTAGCTCACACAAATTATGTAGCACATTAGTATGTGCTACAAATGTTTCAAATCGTCTAGGCATCGGGTTACATTGTAATGGGCTATAAATTGGCTTTATGGAAGGTAGTTCGAACAAGAATCTCATGCGCTATTCGTTTTCGATATTAGATTAATCAGTGTGACGTAAATGCTGAAATGCAATGTGCTACATATGTAGGATGTTGACGAACACACATACCCGCACTGGGCGTGTTATGTAGCACTTTGTAAAATTAATGATAGACGAGTGTATCGCTTATAATTCGTTGGCAAATAATGTGCCCTTTTGTCGAAAACTAATCCCATTGTGACATTTTAATGTTCTGCAAAAATATGCACGATTTACTAATACACACCGTGCTACATTTTAATGTGTGTGTAAGTAAACCATGTGCTACTTCCTTGGTGACTTGCAGAATCGCCATTGTGCTACAAATAATGTATGTGTTAAATTGCGTAAAATACACACGTGTTATAGTCTATATCTTTTCCATTTGTCAAAAAAAGGATACTAAATATCATTTAAGTGTTTTACACAGATGTTTTGCTTTACAATATGCAACGTATGCTTCCTGTGACAAAGGAAGCCATCACGAGTCCAGTGCAAAGCTGCAATTTCCCAGTGTAATTGGTGTAATTAATGAAACGCATGTGTCGGCAAGTCTTTACAAAACAAAAAAGGATGTGTTGAGAAATTTAGATATCAAATTTAATAAAATTTATTTTATTTAAAATAATTAATTTATATCTCTCATATGAATACAATTTACGCAACTACACTTAAAACTGTTAAGAATGCAGGACTTGATCAACCTGCACATGTGCATGTGTGCTTCAGCCGTTCATTTTAATGTGTAGATCATATACATTTGTATGTTCATGTGCATATATTTGTCTGCACTATTTAGATATGTCACAATGCGTAATTTCGGAAGATTTTAATGCGCGAAAAGGTATTCATGCTTGTAATCATTTAGTATAAACTTAAACATGTTTAGAAAAAAATGCCATTGGCTTGCTTTACAACATCTTCCAAGATGTGTTAAATAACATAACATATTCCTTATTGGGCATTAAAAATACATGTATGTGTAATATTCTGGTAAAGAGTGCCACATGTAGAAAGACCGAGCAAATGCTCATTTCTCACTAACACTAATTCATACATTACATTTTCAAAATGAAACCGTGAATGAGAAAGGCTACACGATGGTATTTGTGAACATTATAGATCCAGATCAGCCTGTGCATCTGCATAATCTGATCAAGAGCTACACTTTTCTCGTTTTACTAACACAAGCTTGTTAGACGATTCTGTCAACTTATGTAGATTATGATTATACTAAGAATAAAGACATGATGATTTGAATATACACTGTTCAGAAATGCCAACTTGTACCTTTTCTCTTGCACAGGTTCGTATATATACAGCGATTCTAAAAAAGTTGGTATCAACACAAAAACCTGAACTTATGAATTGTGCGCCCCTGAGAATGCGCTGCTTGTTTGGTTTTTGTTACGCTGCTTTCAATATTATTACATTTTCCCACTATGTTTTCTCAACATACATGTATATATTAATGCTAGTTCCATGTTTTCAACTTTATATCTACATGATAGTTCCAGTTTCCCAGAGGCAAGTTATAGTTGTTCCCCCTCAAGAACAATCAAACTGTATTCATCATTAGCCATCGCCTGGTATAACTCGATCATGTTGACCTGACCTATGTCTAACATGTATGATATTATGTTGTTGTTGCTGTTTCATCAAATGTGTTTAATTAAAGATAATCATGCAATGCTAAACGATGCACACTTTAGCTCATTATCACATGCATCAACTTATTTTTGAAATCATTTTAATAAGCATTTCTCCTTTTCCCATAGTGCTTTCAAATCGATTCAGTAAATATTCTTTCATTTATACAGTTTCCATATATCTGGTGATATGTTTTCAAATTCGTATGCTTCATACGTGCTTGTTGTAAAGGGTCAACATTTGGTTAAACTACATGTAGGTCTTAATACTAAGTTCAGTGTCAAGAAATACATAGGCATGTCTAAGACCCAGGGCACATAACTCTGCAATGCACTACCTGACCTAGATTTGAAATGTTATGCATTTCTACCAATCCTGGGAATCATTAGTAGAAAGACAGTATCATTGTATTTTGCAAATGAATTGTATACATCATTCGGTCCATTTCGCATTCAAAAGACGGTAATCTTTTTACAGACATTCAAAAGTTCACGATGTTACTATATTGTTCATACATTCAAAAGTTAAGGATGTTACTATGTGTTCAGACATTCAAAACTCAAGCTATTACTATTTTTTTCAGATATTCAAAAATGTAGATGTTACTGTATTGTTCAGACATTCAAAGTTCAAAATGCTGCTTTTTTTCTTTTCTTTTGTTCAGTCAAAAGTTCAAGATTGTGTTAAGACACACTTACAAGAAGACTATGATGACCCTATATCATTGTTGCTCTTCCAACAACATGTCTACTCAGCTCAGGGTCACGAGAGAGACTGAATTGGTATGAAATCGGTCCTGTATTTATACAATCTCCCAACTGCCTTAGGGAAGTTAGTCCATTAACTATTGGTCAGATGTCAAACCCTGTAGACTGATCAATTACGCCTGTCAAAAGGAACAATGCAGATATATGTCCATTGTTTAAACTTGAACAATCTTCTTGTACAAATGTACAGGCCTAATTTGAAAATAATTTTGCACAGATGTTCCTTGGGGCACCCACTACAAAGATTGTTCAAATATTTTTGATCCAGAGCTTACTTTCCTTATTATGTAAAGGGTAACAACTTTGAAAACTTGAAGTTTTATAAAGCTAGGTGATCGATTTAGGGCCATCTTGGCCCTCTTGTTTTGCTTGAGCATGTTGAAACTTGGTCAGAATGTTGGTCTTAGTGATGCATTTTGCATCCAATCACCATGAAAGTTTGTCAGAACATTTGTCTCCATGAAATGTCGGTCAAGTTCGAAACTGGGTCATGTCCGGTCAAAAACTAGGTCACTAGGTCAAATTTAAGGAAAATCTTGTTAACACTCTGGAAACTATACTTTTGGATTGAGCGCATGTTGAAACTTTGTCAGAATGTTTGTCTTAGTGATATCTAGGTGAAGTTCGAAACTGGGTCTTGTCTGGTCAAAAACTAGGTCACTAGGATAAATTTAAGAAAAATCTTGTTAACACTCTGGAAGCTATATTTTTGGATTGAGCATGTTGAATCTATGTCAGAATGTTTGTCTTAGTGATATCTAGGTCAAGTTCGAAACTGGGTCATATCCGGTTAAAAGCAAGGTCACTAGGTCAAATTTAAGGAAATTCTTGTAAACACTCTGGAAGCCACATTTTTGGCTTGAGCATGTTGAAACTTTGTCAGAATGTTTGTCTTACGGATATATAGGCCAAGTTTGAAACGGGGTCATGTCCAGTCAAAAACTAGGTCACTAGGTCAAATTTAAGGAAAATCTTGTTTACACTCTAAAAGCCACATTTTTGGCTTGAGCATGTTGAAACTTTTTTAGAATGTTTGTCTTAGTGCTATCTAGGCCATGTTTGAAACTGGGTCATGTTCGGTCAAAAACTAGGTCACCAGCACAAATTTAAGGAATATTTTGTTGACATTTAGGTGAGCGATCCAGGGCCTCTTGTTTTAGTAAAATGACGTATTGTTTATTTAATTAAAGTTAAATTCAATGTCATATTATTCTAGACACAAACAATTTATGATGTTTTCCGTTTAATGATATTAGTTTTAATGTAAAATTAGTAAACCTGTTTAGCCATTTCACATACAGCAAATCTGCAGCAGAAAGCTTTAAAACATTTAGTCATAACTATGGAAACTCTATAAATGAAAGAACAATAATTAGATAAAGATGAAAACATTTTTGCAAAAGGAGAAATTGTTTATCGATCGCCAGACACTGCGCATATGCCGTTTGTTGACGGTGCATCTTGAAATTCTACCCGTAAATATTGTCCGCGTCATCATAATAAACTTCCTACATAACGAAATACAGTTTGTACATAGCATAACAAAAAGGGTACATATCACAATAAAACAAATCACACAACAAAATACAGTATGTACATGCCATAATAAAATACGTACACACAATAATAAAGTATGTACACAACAAGATGCAGTATGTAAAGAACATAATACAGAAGTATGTACAGAACATAATATAGTATGTACATGATATAATAAAGCATGTACACAGCATAATAAAGTATGTACATGACATTATGAAATATGTACATAGCATAATAAAGCATGTACACAACATAATAAAGGGTGCACACAATATAATAATAATCGTCATAATAAAGTATGTACATAACATAATGAAGTATGTACAGAACATAATACAGTATGTTCATGACATAATAAAGTTTGTACTCAACATAATAAAGCATGTACACAACATAATGAAGTATTTACGTGACATAATGAAGTATGTACACAGCATAATAAAGCATAATTATACACAACATAATAAATTAATAAATAAAGGGTGCACACAATACAATAATAATCGTCATTATAAGATAGTTGAGGCGTTCCATATCATGGGGTCTATTTATATGGGGCCCAAGAAATATATCCCACTCTGAGGTTTAAAACAGACACCCCGCAACTACACTTATTTCTGTATATATTTACTGTATTATCTATAATTTGGAGTTATTGTTGAGTGGTATATATAAATTAAAAAACTTATACCGCGCATTGAGGTCTGTTATGTAACATATGCAGGGATCAAGCCATATTTCCCATTCTGTGGTTTTAAACAAACCCTCGCAAGTATACTTATTTCTGTATATTTACTGTATTATCTATAATTTGGATTTATTGTTGCGGAATATTTATAATTTTCAATACTTACACCCTGCATTGAGGTCTGTTATATAACATATGCAGGGCTCAAGCCATATTTCCCATTCACTGGTTTAAACAAACACCCAGCAACTATACTTATTTCTGTATATTAACTGTATTATCTATATTTTGGATTTATTGTTGCGGGGTATATATAATTTTCAATACTTATACCCTGCATTGAGTTCTGTTATATAATATATGCAGGGCTCAAGCCATATTTCCCATTCTGTGGTTTTAAACAATCACCCCACAACTACACTTATTTCTCTATATTTACTGTATTAGTTTTAATTTGGAGTTATTGTTGCAGTGTATATATAATTTTCAAAACTTTTACCCTGCATTGAGGTCTGTTATATAACATATGCAGGGCTCAAGCCATATTTCCCATTCTGTGGTTTTAAACAAACATCTTGCAACTACACTTATTTCTGTATATTTTCTTGTATTATTTATAATTTAGAGTTATTGTTGCGGGGTATATATAATTTCAATACTTATACCTTGTCATGGGACCCAAGAAATTTATCCCATTCTGAGGTTTAAAACAGACGCCCCACAACTATACTTATTTCTGTATGTTTACTGTATTATCTATAATTTGGACTTATTAATTGTTGCGGGGTATATATAATTTCAATACTTATACCTTGTCATGGAGCCCAAGAAATTTATCCCATTCTGAGGTTTAAAACAGATGCCCAACAACTATACTTATTTCTGTATGTTTACTGTATTATCTATAATTTGGACTTATTAATTGTTGCGTGGTACATGTATATATAAATTACAATAATTTTACCCTGCATTGAGGTCTATTATATAACATAATGCAGGGCTCAAGCCATATTTCCCATTCTGTGGTTTTAAACAAACACCCCTCAACTACACTTATTTCTGTATATTTCCTGTATAATCTATAATTTGGAGTTATTGTTGCAGGGTGTATATAATTTTCAATACTTATGCCCTGCATTGAGATCTGTTATATAACAAATGCAGGGCTCAAGCCATATTTCCTATTCTGTGGTTTTAAACAAACACCCCTTAACTACACTTATTTCTGTATATTTACTGTATTATCTTTAATTTGGAGTTATTGTTGCGGGGTATATATAATTTTCAATACTTATACCATGTCATGGGGTCTATATATATATGAGGCCCAAGAAATATATCCCACTATGAGGTTTAAAACAGACGCCCCACAACTTTAATTATTTCTGTATATTTACTGTATTATCTATAATTTGGATTTATTGTTGAGGAATATTTATAATTTTCAATACTTATACCCTGCATTGAGGTCTGTTATGTAACATATGCAGGGCTCAAGCCATAATTCCCATTCTGTGGTTTTAAAACAAACACCCCGCAACTGCACTTATTTCTGTATATTTACAGTATGACCTATACTTTGGAGTTATTGTTGTGGGGTATATATAATTTCAATACTTATACCTTGTCATGGGGTCTATATATATGGGGCCAAAGAAATATATCCCACTCTGAGGTTTAAAACACTCTGACGCCCCACAACTATACTTATTTCTGTTTGTTGACTGTATTATCTATAATTTGGACTTATTAATTGTTGCGGGGTATATATAAATTGCAAAACTTATACCCTGCATTGCGGTCTGTTATAACATATACAGGGCTCAAGCCATATATTTCCCATTCTGTGGTTTTACACAAACACCCCACAACTATACTTATTTCTGTATGTTTACTGTATTGTCTATAATTTGAACTTATTAATTGTTGCAGTGTATATATAATTTTCAATACTTACACCCTGCATTGAGGTCTGTAATATAACATATGCAGGGATCAAACCATATTTCCCATTCTGTGGTTTTACACAAACACCCCGCAACTACACTTATTTCTGTATATTTACTGTATTATCTATAATTTGGAGTTATTGTTGCGTGGTATATATACTTTTTGATACTTATACCCTGCTTTGAGGTCTGTTATATAACATATGCAGGGCTCAAGCCATATTTCCCATTCTGTGGTTTTAAACAAACACTCGGCAACTACACTTATTTCTGTATATTTACTAAATCATCTATAATTTGGAGTAATTGTTGCGGGGTATATATACTTTTCAATACTTATACCCTGCATTGAGTTATGTTATATAACATATGCAGGGCTCAAGCCATATTTCCCATTCTGTGGTTTTAAAACAAACACCCCGCAACTGCACTTATTTCTGTATATTTACAGTATGACCTTTAATTTGGAGTTATTGTTGTGGGGTATATATAATTTCAATACTTATACCTTGTTATGGGTCTATATATATGGGGCCCAAGAAATATATCCCACTCTGAGGTTTAAAACAGACGCCCCACAACTATATTTATATCTTTATGTTTACTGTATTATCTATAATTTGGACTTATTAATTGTTGCGGGGTATATATAAATTGCAATACTTATACCCTGCATTGAGGTCTGTTATAAAGCATATGCAGGGCTCAAGCCATATATTTCCCATTCTGTGGTTTTACACAAACACCCCACAACTACACTTATTTCTGTATATTTCCTGTATTATCTATAATTTGGAGTTATTGTTGCGGGGTATATATACTTTTCAATACTTATACCCTGCATTGAGTTCTGTTATATAACATATGCAGGGCTCAAGCCATATTTCCCATTCTGTGGATTTAAACAAACACCCCGCAACTACACTTATTTCTGTATATTTCCTGTATTATCTATAATTTGGAGTCATTGTTGTGGGGTATATATAAATTGCAATACTTATACCCTGCATTGAGGTCTGTTATGTAACATATGCAGGGCTCAAGCCATATATTTCCCATTCTGTGGTTTTAAACAAACACCCCGCAACTACACTTATTTCTGTATATTTACAGTATAACCTATAATTTGGAGTTATTGTTGTGGGGTATATATGAATTGCAATACTTATACCTAGTCATGGGCCAAAGAAATATATCCCACTCTGAGGTTTAAAACAGACGCCCCACAACTATACTTATATCTTTATGTTTACTGTATTATCTATAATTTGGACTTTTTAATTGTTGCGGGGTATATATAAATTGCAATACTTATACCCTGCATTGAGGTCTGTTATAAAGCATATGCAGGGCTCAAGCCATATATTTCCCATTCTGTGGTTTTACACAAACACCCCACAACTACACTTATTTCTGTATATTTCCTGTATTATCTATAATTTGGAGTTATTGTTGCGGGGTATATATACTTTTCAATACTTATACCCTGCATTGAGTTCTGTTATATAACATATGCAGGGCTCAAGCCATATTTCCCATTCTGTGGTTTTAAACAAACACCCCACAACAGTTACTACACTTATTTCTGTATATTTCCTGTATTATCTATAATTTGGAGTCATTGTTGCGGGGTATATATAATTTTCAATACTTATACCTTGTCACGGGGTCTATATACATGGGGCCCAAGAAATATATCCCACTCTGAGGTTTAAAACAGACGCCCCACAACTATTCTTATTTCTGTATATTTACTGTATTATCTAAAATTTCATTTTGGATTCATTGTTGCGGAGTATTTACAATGTTCAATACTTATACCCTGTTTGATGTCTGTTATATAACATATGCAGGGCTCGAACCATATTTCCCATTCTGTGGTTTTAAACAAACACCCCACAACTACACTTATTTCTGTATATTTACTGTACTATCTATAATATAGAGTTATTGGTGCGGGGTATATATATAATTTTCAATACTTACACCTTGCATTGAGGTCCAAGTGTCATATAACATATGCAGGGCTCAAGCCATATATTTCCCATTCTGTGGTTTTAAACAAACACCCTACAACTACACTTATTTCTGTATATTTACTGTATTGTCTATAATTTGGAGTTATTGTTACGGGGTATATATACTTTTCAATACTTATACCCTGCATAGAGGTCTGTTTTATAACATATGCAGGGCTCAAGCCATATTTCCCATTCTGTGGTTCTGTACACTCAGTGCTACACAAACAAAGGTTTATTTAGGGACTACAGTACTGTAGATCAGCAAGTCAGCTGATGCATTTAGCGTAATTTGCCCTATCACACCTCAAACATCAAATATGATATTATTAATTGCAATAAGAACAATGAGTAAGAAATTATTATAATATACTGGTCACACTAAAATTAATCATGTATTTTAACAAGTTACGAAATATTTAATTTCAACAAAGATATATCATTAAAAAAAATAAGACTACAATATTATATCAAATGTAGATTGATTTTCAATACCGGTAGCTATGAATTCACTTATAATACCAGGTTATGAATTCACCAAATATACAGGTTACAAATTAACTGTAACTGGCATGATTCTGTCTGCATCTCCAAGAAACTGCACTTTTTAATAACATACATCTACATTTTGACTGATCACAATGCAGTTTCAGAAATGTTTCCTACAGCACCCTACACACACATTTTATAAAATTGAAAACAGTGTCACTGTGATCGTGATACATGATCAATTTCTTATTTTACCACAATGTTTTCAAAATGTGTCTATATTATGAATAATGGAAAAGATTTTATTAAGATGGCTTTACATGTTCATACATATATATTTGAAGGTAATGATTATGTTCTTTCTTTTTAACAGGGAAGAGCGATGACCAAATCAGTCAAGATTATATTGTGAAAATAAACATGGGCTACAGAACACAGTTTAGATTAGTTTAGCAGAGAAATGTGTTAAGTTAAAACTACCATTTGAGGTATCACCAAGCCCTCCATCTTTAAACAAGTTTTTAGCAGCAGAACCACTGCTTGATTAATTGACCCATCTCCATCTAAAGGTATGAGGAAAATGCTGCAAAAACATGATATGTGTAAAACTGAGGCCAAAATTTATACAAAAACTTGTACATGATATCAACAGACTGAGAATGGAAATCACTGTACTCAAAGAAATGAAGTATAAAATGAGGTTTTCAAAATTCACTGAAGAGGAATTGAAATTTTTCACTGGGCTTTCCATCCAATGCATGGATATGCTTCCAATGGCTGTTAGTGTACGTCAAGGAAGTGCTACCAAAATCTAAACTATTTTATGATTGTGACATGTTAATACTCACTCTGATGAAAGTCGGATTAAACCCACCACAGAAAGATCTTGCTTATAAATTTGGAATATCAGTCATCAATGACTTCTTACCTTTATACAGCTAGCCTTGACAGGATGAGGATACTAATTGGCGATCACAGTGTTTTAACCCTTTCCCTGATACATCAATTCTGCAGCAGATGACTTTGAACATATTTTGTCAAAAATTGAAAATTTCTATAATTAAATGGATAACCTGACTTAAAGTGGAATACATTGTGGCAAAAGGAGAAATTGCACATCTTTAGTCACAATGTTTTCAAAAAGCTGCCTGCTGCAGAAGCATCAAAAAGCGTCGAGGGAAAGGGTTTAAAGACACTTTTCAATAATTGACTGCATGGAAGTTTTTATTGCTGCCCCATCCGACTTCGAAGAAAACAATGCAACATATAGCTCATACAAACACACCCACACTCTTATCTGATCAAGTGCTATTGTGGTTATTTAAATTTATTCAGCATGGTGGTCTTGTGTTGGCTGACCATGGTTTTAAGCTCGAATATTCGAACTATCACACCTATATAAACAATCAAGTATGATAACTCGATCCAGCTTTTTATGCAAGTTATTGCCCTTTTTGGACTCCATATCTCAGTAACTTAAAAAGCGGTTGAATAGTCGAGCGCGCTGTCGCTGTCCTCCGACAGCTCTTGTTTAATTGTTGATGAACTAAATGAGATTGGCGCAGGACTTGTTATATCAGCATGTATCAGAGACAGAGCACAGTTGGATGTAGAATGAGGAAGAAAAATCTTAAAGGTTTGGAGAGACTGAAAGGATTCGAATATGGTAACCAATGCTGACAGTTTTATGACAATTTTCCCTACAATTATCGTGAACTTAAGCTTTTGTCTTGTGAATTAATCTATTGATGTGAATCAGTGTTGTTTGTTGTTGTAAAATTTTATACACCAGACGGCTCTTTGAAAACAAAGTGACAAAAGGAAGAAATTGCGCAAAACATACAATTTCTCCTTATGCCACAATCTTTTCCACTTTTCGTCATAGCTCATCCATTCAATTTTAGAGATTTTCCTTCTTTTGACAAAATATGTTCAAAGCCTTCTGCTGCAGAATTGTCGAAAGAGGGAAAGAGTTAAACAATACCCCCTTTTTGGCATCATTAGCTCCACTGGCTGAAGGCCAGTCGAGCTTAATATGTCATGGGGAATTGTCCGTCGTGCGTGCGTGCGTTAACTTTTTCCTTTAAACAACTTCTTCTCCCTAACCACTTGGCCAATTTGGTTTAAACTTTGTAGGAAGCATCCTCTCAATGTCCTCTTAAAAATTCCTTCAATTTTTTTTATATCCATTCATAATTCTGGTTTCCATGGCAACCGAAAGAAAAAAAATAGTGAAAACTTAAAAAATCTTCTTCTCCGAAAGTGGTTGGCTAATTTTCAAATAATTCAAATGTTCCTTGGGCGACCCTTTATTAGATTCCTTCAAGAAATGTCGATAGGTCGAAAAACATGGCCGCCAGGGGGGCGGGGCTATTTTGCCTTATATGGCTAAAGTGAAAACTTAAAAAATCTTTTTCTCCAAAAGTGACTGGCCGATTTTCAAATAATTTTGTACAAATGTTCCTTGGGTGACCCTTTATTAAATTCCTTCAAGAAATGTTGATTGGTCGAAAAACATGGCCTCCAGGGGGTGGGGCTATTTTGCCTTACATGGCTATAGTGAAAACTTAAAAAATCTTCTTCTCCGAAAGTGTCAGGTAAATTTTAAAATAATTCTATAGAAATGTTCCTTGGGTGACCCTCTATTAGATTCCTTCAAGTCATGTTGATTGGTCGAAAAACATGGCCGCCAGAGGGTGGGGTATTTTGCCTTATATGGCTATAGTGAAAAGTTAAAAAAATCTTCTCCTCCAAAAGTGTTCAGCCGATTTTCAAATAATTTTGCGAAAATGTTCCTTGGGTGACCCTGTATCAGATTCCTTCAAGCATTGTTAATTGGTAAAAAAACATTGCCGCAAGAGGGCGGGGCTTTTTTGCCTTATAGCTAAATTCAAAACTTAAAAATCTTCTCCTAAAGTGTCAGGCCGATTTTCAAATAATTTTCTAGGAATGTTCTTTGAGTGTTCTTTGAGTGACCCTTTATCAGCCAGTTCTAAGGGCTTATGCAGTGGCTTCTTGTCAGCGCATGCGTCTGTCCGTAAACAATTTCTTGTTAACACGATACAGTCTTATCTCAATCAAACGTATGCAGTAGTTAGATATCCATGAGAGCTTGGTTCCTTTCGCAAACCAGGCGGATCTGCCCTTGATAAATAAGTCAAAAGCGAGTCAAAATAAAGTAAATGCAATACCCAAAATATCGGATTATTTATTTTATGTTAGATGTGTCATAACTTAGTGTTTTTAAACAACCACAATAGTAATATGATCAAAACATTTAATTTGTTTCTTTCTAATAATAACTCATCCTCCCATGTGATTTCTGAAAAGCTATTAAAAATGGAAGTCGGTTTCTGCCACGGCGACTAATAATAGAGTCGACCTGGCCACCACCACCAAACCGGGACGACTGTACAAACGAGTCTGATTCGACAAGGTGAACGTGTCCTAACATCCTGTCGTGGATTTATTAAAATATTTAACTTATCATAAAAATCAATTCTTTAATTAAATAATATCTATAAGTAGAAGAATAGCTTGTTAGCTCACCTGAGCTTTGCTCAAGGTGAGTTATTGTGATCGCCTGATGTCCGTCGTGCGTCGTCCGTCAACTTCTTCTCCTCAGTAACCAGTGCGTCAATTTGGATGAAACTTCACAGGAAGCATCCTCTCAATGGCCTCACCAGATTTCCTTCAAATTTTTGGGATCCATGCAGAATTCTGGTTTCCATGGCAACAAAATGAAAAAAATAGTGAAAACTTAAAAAATCTTCTTCTCCAAAACCGTCAGGCCAATTTTCAAATAATTTTGTAGAAATGTTCTTTGGGTGACCCTCTATCAGATTCCTTGAAGCCATGTTGATTGGTCGAAAAACATGGCTGCCAGGGGGTGGGGCTATTTTGCTGTATATGGCTTTAGTGAAAACTTAAAAAATCTTCTCCTCCAAAAGTGTCTGGCCGATTTTCAAATAATTTTGTTGAAATGTTCCTTGGGTGACCCTCTATCAGATTCCTTGAAGCAATGTTGATTGGTCGAAAAACATGGCCGCCAGGGGGTGGGGCTATTTCGCCTTATATGGCTATAGTGAAAACTTAAAAAATCTTCTCCTCCAAAAGTGTCAGGCTGATTTTCAAATAATTTTGTAGAAATGATACTTGGGTGCCCCTTAATCAGATTCCTTGAAGACATGTTGATTGGTCGAAAAACATGGCCGCCATGGGGTGGGGCTATTTTGCCTTATATGGCTATAGTGAAAACTTAAAAAATCTTCTCCTCCAAAAGTGTTTGGCCGATTTTCAAATAATTTTATAGAAATGATCCTTGGGTGACCCCTTTATCAGATTCCTTGAAGCCATGTTGATTGGTCGAAAATGGCCGCCCGGGGTTGGGGCTATTTTGCCTTATATGGCTATAGTGAAAACTTAAAAAATCTTCTCCTCCAAAAGTGTCAGGCTGATTTTCAAATAATTTTGTAGAAATGTTCCTTGGGTGACCCTCTATTAGATTCATTGAAGCCATGTTGATTGGTCGAAAAACATGACTGCCAGGGGGTGGGGCTATTTTTTATATATATAAGACATCCAGCAGGAACCATCACTGTGATATTGAATCTCGACCATACAACGGATCAAAAGGACCAAGACCAGTCGAGATCTGCACTGAAGAGACCAGACCCACTCTGAATCCTCACGACCTGGGATATGATCTGAGTTGGGATATGGTTTAACCGTCCCTGCCAGTCATGTCTCTATTTGTGTTGATTTTCATTCATCATTAATTGGAACTTACATGAGAAGGATTCACTCAATGATCTAGCATCTACTGTTTATTAGCTCACCTATGCACAAAGTGCAAGGTGAGCATTTGTGATCACTGAATGTCCGTCCGTCCGTCTGTTAACAATTTCCTACAAATGACTTCTACTAAACCAATGGACAGATATCAAAAAAACTTCACAGGAATGGTCCTTAGGTGGTCCCCTTTCAAAGTTGTTCAAAGAATTTAAATCCAAGTAGAACTTTGGCTGTTGCGGCATCAGAAAAGGGGAAAATTGCCAAATATTAAAAAATCTTCTTGTCCAAATGTGCTTGCCCGATTTTGAAAACTATTTTGAAGAAATGTTTCTTAGGGCAACCTCTTCCAAGATTGTTCAAATATTTCGATCCGTTGAAAAACATGGCGGGAAGGGGGTGGGACTTGTTTTCCTTATATGTGCATTGTTAAAACTTTAAAATTCTTCTTGTCCAAAAGTACTGGCCAGATTTCAAAATAACTTCACTGAAATGGTCCTAAGGTGGTCCCCTTTCAATGTTGTTCAAAGAATTTAATTCCAAGTAGAACTTTGGTTGCTTCGGCATAAGAAAAGGGGAAAATTGCCAAATCTTAAAAAAAATGCTTGTCCAAAAGTGCTGGCCCGATTTAAAACTATTTTGCAAAGATGTTCCTAAGGGCACCCTCTATGAAGATTGTTTAATTATTTCTGATCCGTTCAAAAAGTTGGCCGCAACGGCATATTATGAATCGGATAGATCGGGTGAACGATCCAGGGCCATCATGGCCCTCTTGTATTTTGTCTGTCATCTGACAGTCTAGCAGGTAAGTCTTTAGAGCCAGAAATGTGGATGTCTGGAGCGCCTTAGATGGGAACAGTATATTTTTAGCTCACCTATGCACGAAGTGCAAGGTGAGCTATTGGGATCACATTTTGTCCAGCGTCCGTTTGTCGTGCGTTGTGCGTCGTCAACATTTACCCTTGTTAACACTCTACAGGCTACATTTGGCATCCAATCACCATGAAAGTTTGTCAGAATATTCGTCTCCATGAAAGCCCGGACAAGTTCGAAACTGGGTCATGTCCACTCAAAAACTAGGTCACTAGGTCAAATTTAAGGAAAATCTTGTTAACACTCTTGAAGCTTTATTTTTTGATTGAGCATGTTGAAACTTTGTCAGAATGTTTGTCTTAATGATATCTAGGTCAAGATCAAACTGGGTCATGTCTGGTCAAAAACTAGATCACCAGGTCAACTTTAAGGAAAATATTGTTAACACTCTGGAAGCTATACTTTTTGCTTGAGCATGTTGAAACTTTGTCAGAATGTTTGTCTTAGTGATATCTAGGTCAAGATCGAAACTGGGTCATGTCCGGTCAAAAACTAGGTCACTAGGATAAATTTATGGAAAACCTTGTTAACACTCTGGAAGCTAATTTTTTTATTGAGCATGTTGAATCTATGTCAGAATGTTTGTCTTAGTGATATCTAGGTATCTAAGTTCGAAACTGGGTCATATCCGGTTAAAAGAAAGGTCACTTGGTCAAATTTAAGGAAATTCTTGTTAACACTCTGGAAGCCACATTTTTGGCTGTAGCCTGTTGAAACTTCGTCAGAATGTTTGTCTTAGGGATATATAGGCCACTAAGGCACAGCAAGGGAGCCATAAATTACATAAACACTGACCACCAGACTTTGCAGACTCTGTTTATTGTTTGATTGCTGTTATATCAATTTCTGAATGCTGAAGATGCACAGTGCAAAAATAAATACATGCCAGTAGTGAATACAGTTTTTGTGATTGCAATAATATTTTTTTTAATTTTAAAAAGTTACATGTACAAACGTTGAAGAAAGGAAAGATAACTTTTATTTTTGTTCATAATTTGTTTCTTTTCTTTATGAATGAATGTAATCTTTGACAATATAAAAGTTGAATGTAATCTATAATTACCATTATTGTTTTTATTAAATATTATTCGGTACCATGAAGTGGTGACTTTTCAAAATATCAATTTAAGGCCAACATTTTTTTATTTTCTGTTTTACGAGAATGCCTGTCCAATTTTTTCCAAAAATGAAATAAAATAAAACAGTTTTGAGTTTATTTTATTTTCTTATTATTTGCCCACCTCATTATTTGAGTTGAATAGAAATAAAATTGACAATATTTTTTAGAGACACACAGAAAATCATGGTCTATCAGAGGTTTAAATAAAGCGTGTTATTCTGTATTTCTAACATTCTAAGCATTTGTTTCAAAGTTTCCCCAGAATTTGTTAAACACACTGTCGGGGTTGGTGGGAGAGGTACCCCTCCCGCTTTTCCAATATGAACGTTCATCTTGTAAGATGATAAAACTGCATTTTCTATCACTATTATGTAGTTGTAGCAAAAAAAAAAATGTTGCCTTTTTATTTATTTTTTTTTTTTTATTTTTTTTTGGTAGCGTGCTCAATAAAGAGTCTTTAAGTTTTATTTTTATTTCGCCCTACCAACCCAATTTTTTTACAAAAATTCTCGTAAAACAGAATATAAAAAAATGTTGGCCTAATACTTCTATATCAATATTGCATACACTGCTCCCTATATATTAACCTTTTTTACTGTAAATGTATTTCTTACTCTGCAAATGTTACAAGGAATTGTTTGTTAATCTTATTCAAGTTAATTTTTTATCCTACTTATTATGGTACGGATTTAATACGGATTTAATCAAAATTTGAGTGAAAATATGTAAGCACTCCTGCGTACAGTGGTCGGAAAATGGCTCAAATTGAGCAAGGCTATAATTAGCTGCTTGGCCATTACTCTAATTGCTTTCGACAGCGTGAAACTAATAAATTACCTAAGCAGTGAGTGGCTATGTGAAAAACTGGCCAGCAGATGTTTCTTGTCTAATTAATGAAGTAAGTTGCAGACTGCAATATCTCTGGAAGAAATGCAATCAAGATAAAGCGTTTCACTAAGAAAGCCGTTCTCCATACAGTTAGTTAATAAATGCAGAGATGCAATAGTAAACATAAAACGTTGATAGTTTAAGCAATTTAATAAGCTGATGCAGTGATTTCTGTGTTTTATATATGAAAATATTTTTTTTTAGATTTGTCTTCATGGATGAGATTATAATTGGTGAGTAAATTGTATTTATTATTTTTTATCTATTTAATATATTATTTGCTTAAAGATGCTGAACAACACCTAATTTAACACACACGGCTTACGTTTCTTTTGTTAGCTATAAAGCCTATAAGAAAATGGTACTTCTTATTATACTTTGGAGTATTGATAAATAAGTTTTATAAAAGAATATATTTATTAGATAGTTCTTTTAGCTCAGTAAATACTCAGAAATACTTTTATTTGTTATAAAACATTGAATAGCCTTATTCATTCTTTATTGTAGGTATCCACTCATTATTACAAGGATATTACTGAATACTGAATGAGCAGCAATGTGACCTTAGAATAATGACATTTAATATCAAGTGTTTATCTGGTTTGAGCATATATACTGTAACGTGTACCGGCGTTACGCCACCGCGGGTCACCCATCCAGGTACTAACCGCGATGAACGTTGCTTAACTTCACGAAAAGGTCAACCACTCTACCAACGTCGCTATAAAAGCCGGCTTCTACGACAAGGCCGTAGAAGTGGTATTTAAACCTATACCCCGTTCCCGTTACATTTCTCCCTCTTTTCTCTTGACTTCGACTTCGGCTTGACTTCGACCCGAAGTCACACAACTGAACACAAGCAGTATACTAGAGCGGAGTATATGTAACATCACCGGGAACAACCGGGGTCCGGGGATGATGGTGATATCAACCCAAAAATCCCACCGCTGTCACCATTTGTAACGTGTACCGGCGTTACGCCACCGCGGGTCACCCATCCAGGTACTAACCGCGATGAACGTTGCTTAACTTCACGAAAAGGTCAACCACTCTACCAACGTCGCTATAAAAGCCGGCTTCTACGACAAGGCCGTAGAAGTGGTATTTAAACCTATACCCCCGTTCCCGTTACATTTCTCCCTCTTTTCTCTTGACTTACCGGTAACGTGCCGGGCTTAAGACGCAGAAGATCCCTTCAGCGAAAAGTATACTCAACCCTGAAGGGGTCCACTTGCCTTATATATCTAACCCTAAGACCATCACTTCGAACCGGTGATGCTAATTTGCATATTCGTTACAATACTTCCCACTCCGAGAAGACTCGTCCCGAGTCTTGGCCTGGGAAACCCATGGGTAAGGCAACTCCAATATGGCAGTTGTCTTCATCCCACCGCTGTCACCAATGTAACGTGCCGGGCTTAAGACGCAGAAGATCCCTTCAGCGAAAAGTATACTCAACCCTGAAGGGGTCCACTTGCCTTATATATCTAACCCTAAGACCATCACTTCGAACCGGTGATGCTAATTTGCATATTCGTTACAATACAAACAACAGAGAACAATTTGTCAAGTTGATTGACTTTGTTGAGCTGCTGAAATCTACTCACGCACCTACAGATAAAAAGTTTAAAAAATCAAACATCGAACGGAACTTGAAAAAGATTACCATTGAAGGACAAGTTTGGGTTTCTGTGCGATCTGTGTTGACATTTATCTTTCAACATGACAAAGATTTTGATATATGTGAGCAAATTGCTTCTGAAATTGAAAGAAAGATTTCAACAACAAATGTGGAGCCGTCCACTTTTTGTCTATATGAGGAAATTGTTAAGGCAAACTACTGGACATTAATAAGTGACAGTGGATTTCTGCAGTCGTTTGACTTTGAAGAGGATTCAATTTCATCTGTGTGTGATATACATAAAAGTGATTTTAATAATGAAAACTGGACAAAAATATGCTTGTTTGAGAAACAGTTTTCTGATACACATCTGGACATCAGCAGGGACAGTTACGAAAAACTGATATCCAAGAAATGGGACTATCACTTCAAGTTATGCAATGCATGTCAAACATCCAAACAACTTCAAAGCGATTCACGATCTGCAATAAACACTAGACTAAAGCGCAAATTAGTTGCACAAAAATCTTCAGCAATAAAGATAGAAACAACAACGGCCCATTTGCCAGAAATTCTTGAGAGCCAAATACTGGACTTATTTCCAAAAGACTATGGAATTGCTTCATGCTTATGTGTGGACTGCACAAGATCATGTTCCCATGAACCTGCTGTGCATGTGTACTTAGGCTTTAGTAATGACAAATTGGAAAATATAGAAGACATAGAAACTAGCATTAAGTCTTATTTAGAAAACAAACATTCTTGTAACTGCGCGGAAATTGTTTTCTTTGACAATTACACTTCAAAAATCGAAAATGAAGCAGGTAAAAGACGTTTCGAATTCAGGGACTTATATGTACATGGAAAATTACAAACCTGCATTTTATATCAGTGCTTACCTGGACAAGATGAGATTATTATGGAAGAACAAACTTGTAACGAATGTTTTCCCTCCACTCTTCCTCAACCATTACAGGGAAACACTTTTGAAATTCTGCCAGAATGGTACATGAATACGCCACTTATTTGTCAAATTTTGTTAGAACCTTTTGTAAACAAAAGAAGCCTAGCAAAAGCTGAAACCAAGGGTGCATTTTTGAAACAGAAACTTACAAAACTGTATACACTGTATGATACACTTCTAAATACGTCAAACAGAAACTACAGTGGTGTACTTCAAGATGTCAGTACCCAAGAGCTTTCCATGAACTTTCAATCTATAAAGAGTGTCTTTAGTGTGACAGGTGCATTTGGCACGACAAAAAGTTTGCGGTCAGCAGAGAACATGATTAAACAGAGTGCCACAGATGACAAATGCTACTATGACACATACTTGCGAAGGTTTGAAATGAATTACAACAGTGCAGCTGGACAGAAAACAGAGAAAGTCAATCTCAGAGAATGTGTTATCATCCTTATGATGGACAACCTTGTGCGGTTGAAATATCATGCTGATCCAGACCCAGGTGAAAGTAGGTCCATGCAGATGTGTACTCTACCAATCACCTTGAAAGGTGTACCAAAAGACTGCATAGAAGTTGAGCACTGGCATCATCCTGACTGTGACGGTGACACTATATGTAGCTGTAAGAAAGATCGCTATCTATCCAAAGAAGATGTTGAGCGATTGGTCATGAACTTGACTGAAGCAGAAGATGACATCCTATTGAGATTCAAACAATTGAATACATGGGGTTACAAAGCAGCTTGGGAATTCATATTTGAAAGTATGTTGTTGATCTATTATGTTTGTATCATATGCATTTTGATTTATACATGTTTTTAACTTAAGAAGCTACACTTTTTAAACAAATTAACTATACTTCCTCATATTGATAATATACTATTTTAAACTGCAATCAATTGTTTTTATTTACATTAAAAACAATTTCAATCTCATTACAGATGATGTCCACAAGACTCAGCCCATTGATTACCAATCAGACTGCAGGTTTCCACTGGCAAATACAGATTCTGAACAACATGCCACTACAAACCTTGAAGAATCTCTAGCTTCTCTTCACATTGATGAAAGTCTCTCAGAGGCAGAAGTATGCTATTTAAATTGCAACTTATGTTTTAACCCTTTCCCTCATATAGACGCTTTCTGACGCCTCTGCAGCAGACAGCTTTTCGAAAACATAGTGCACAAAACGTGCAATTTCTCCTTTTGTCACAATGTTTTCCACTTTTAGTCATAGGTTATCCATTCAATTATGGAGATTTTCCATTATTTGACAAAATATGTTCAAAGTCGTCTGCTGCATAATTGTCGTATGAGGGAAAGGGTTAATTAGATTTGTGTTACAAATATAATAATCAAAACATAGACAAAATTGAATTGACACAGTAAGTGGTTGCAAAGGCATCACACTAATTTGAATGTTAAATCAACGAGTTAACATTTTAACTAACTGACTGGTGAAGAAAATAACTTGTTATGCTTAGTTCTAGGAGTAATTAAATTATTGTTTATTTCTTTCATTTACAGGAAATAAGCTTACACGTTCCACAAAGTAGTCTGTCTGGTGCTGTACTCACCACACAGATGGAATTCAATGAAGCTTTAACGGAGCAAGACTTAGATGAACTGAATGACCTATTGAATTTTGACATGGAAACTTTACCAGGCGCAATTGATTTGGATGAAGAAGGCGACATATCATTAGAAGATTCAATTATCGGATTCTGCATTGACAGTGATGAAGATTTAAGCACAGATAATGTCAGGAAACAAGAGCATGATATTGATACATTAGGTGTAGAGTTGTCAAGCTTTCTTCAAAGCATTGGATTTCAACAATTCAAACCTCCCAAGCTCCTTACTCGGCACCCTCCACCCGCTGTTGGCAGAGATGATGATATAAGGAAACTGCAAGAAATACTTGATGATGTTCTATTAAAGACGGACAATACTGACTGTTCAATTGCAGACAAAATACTCTTTGGACCAGACAACAAAATTGGTGCCAACCTGCTAAAACTTCAGGAAAGCAGTACCAAGTATAATACTTTTTTAGCTGAATTTCCTGTACTCCATCTTAGAAAATCAAAAATCAACATCCTATGCAGTGCATACAAAGATGCAGGCATACTCCACATTTTGAAATACATGAGAGATGAAGAAGTAAAGGAATGGAAACAGCTAATAACAGCAGAACATATCGAAACAGCAACAAGATACATCAGACGACTATCGATTGCTTTACACATTGCATTTATGTGCAAATTCATCCAAGGAAAATCATCAGCAGAACAACAGGAAGTCATTGCACACATATCACAAACTAACAGCATGGATGAACACTGGCAAGAATTTGATGATTTCATGAAAGAAGGGGGAAGAAAAAATGGAACATTTGCACTTCACCACGATATAATGAATCACTGTGACGAAGTCAGCGCGATAGCTTTAGCAGAGAGACTTGGTGGTGAACAAGGCTACACACTCCTCTTGGCAGCTGTTAAAACTTCACTGCCGTTCTCATTTTTGAATGGAGCCTCCTCTTATGCAGGATTTACCACAAGACTGTTACATGAACACCTTAAAGCAGGGCATTTCTATCAGCAGATGAAATCCACGCTGTTCACAACACCACATAAAGACAGTGACATCAACTTTGCAATGGATGCTCAACGTGAAATGGACCATCGTGATGTTCTGAAGGCTTTCCGTTCTGGTTCTAACGTTTCCTCAGTCATTCCAAGAATGTCACTGATTGATTCCTTGAATGAAATACATGAAGTCACAATTAAACAGTATTCAAAGGATGAAACATCAGCCAAAAAAAAGAACAGATCACTTGAGAGTCTGTTAGGCCTGACGATTACTGCAACCGACAAACGCTACATATCAAGATTAGTTGGCCTGATATTGAGACAAGGCGGCCTTTCTACAAGTGAAGACAATACTGTGTACAACGTGTACAACCAAAACCGCCCACCACTTTCCGATGCAATTCTAGACAAAAATACACATGAAATTGGCCAATTTCTGATCAGAAGATTTATTGCACGAATTGAAATATTTGGCTGTTCCAAAACTGATGAGCCAAACATTTCATCAGTAAGAGGTCCTCAAGGATTATTGCAGAAACTTAAACACTCTAAAGGAGTTACGCTCAGAAGGACAGGTGTCAAACCGCAGATCACTGGAAAATCTGAAAGGCAAATAAAAGAAGAACAAAGAAAGAAAAATGTGCAAAAAGAAACAAAACGGATTGACTGTTATTCTTCAGAAATGAATGCATGCCAAGCAATAGTTAAACCAGATTGCTCGAAGCCAAAAGTCATGAAATCTGGTGGTATGAAAAAGGCTCTCATCAATGTCCTTTCCAAGGTGATTTCACAAACATCTGTAGCCAAATCCGATGCAGAAAAGAGTGCTGACCTTGAGAAAGCCGGCCTCTTATTTTCCAGTAAAAAGACTGTGCCCAAGGACATCGCCTGTTCAGTTTCAAAGGCCACAGTTGAATTTGCTGGAGTGAAGTTTAAGACAAATGCTGTGACAGGAAAACAATATCTGAAGTACATCGAAAGTTCTATCATTGGAAGGTCGCAGATCATGTTTCCAAATCTTGACCATCTTGCCATATGCGAAGAGAAGTACAGTTTCACACCAGATGATTTTAAGGCTGCTACAAGATGCCAAAGAAAAGACAGAAGTCAATTTACAATTACTCATTTGAAAACACCATCTGAGGTATTGTGTCTTGAAAAATTTGACAAAGCTTCTGTTACATCAACAAGTGAAGGAAAAAGCATTGTCAGCACATATCTTGCAAGAAATGTTGAAAAAATGCAGATAAAGTCAAATCTTACATTGGACATTGACAGTGAACTTCATATAACAAAATGTGCATGCCAGACCAACACTTGTACATGTGAAAGGTACACAACACCTATAAGAGCTGTTTTTTCTCAACAACAAGGGTTACAGCATATCCACTTACTCTCTGAAATCAAGCAGTGTAAAGGTGAAGCAGAGATGGCACAACTAGACTGGCTCTTCAATTATGGAACCACATTAGATGAAGGACAATCTGGTGCAAGTATAGTTACATCAGGAGATATTGACTCTGTTGTTTTACATTTGTTTGCCTTGTCATACTTGTGGCCACGGTCAGAAGTCCCAAATAAATTCCAACATCATGTCTACGTCATTTTACACAAAACAGGCGGCTTATTTGATTTATACAACATTACTGGAATGTTGGAAGTTCTTGAAAGAGAATGGAGAGACGATACAATAGGCATAAAGATTGCATTAGCATTGTCTCTGGGAGGTAACGACTTTTTACCGAAATTTCATGGTTTTACGCATTCAAAGACATTGGACATCTTCATGGAAAATGAAGAACTTCGTGAACATATGTTCAAAATCAGCCGTGATGACAGAAAGGTTAAGATCTGTTTCGACGGAATTCTTTACAAAGATCTAGTTAAACGGCTGTATTGTCCGAAAAATGCTGACCCATCAGATTTTATGTACGAAGAAATTCGTCAAATTTCAATAAGACCACCGACGAAATTGAAAGAAAAAACACTTCGAAACCCACAAACCTGGTTACCACCTGAATCTGCAATTGAACAGCTTGCCAAAAACGTGGACTGTCTAATCCAATATTATCTGACCACTGGCCAAGCTGACGCATCTTTGCCAGATTTTGTAAAACAAGGATGTTTGACTAAACTTTGTGGCGGAGACATTGAGTATGATCTCGGCCCAGAGTCACATATAAAGGACATATCTCTTTGCCTAGCGTTCGATGATAGCCATTTGATGGAAAAAATGAATACACATGGTAGCAAACGAAAGCACAAAGATTCTCCCCAGAAAGGACGACGTAGGAAGATGAAACACCTCACGTCCACTCCGAGGTACAGGCCAAATTTTATGAATTTGATAAGAAATAACGGATTTAAAATTATTAAGACAAAATCAACAGTATACTCTTTTATCCACTACTTTATACATGTACAAGCTTGTTATCAATTTTAGTTGTTTTGTTTCGTGACTTCATGTACAGAACTCTTTCTTCCATAACTTTGTATGTTACATCTATAATACTGGTACAAGTTTATGCAAAGCATTTATTTTCATAAGACTTCACCAATAACATACTTTTAATATCATCTAAACATTTTCTGTTTCAGGAAAGTACCACAAGAAAAAGACAACTTTTAGGCGAGAATACTGTATACAGAGAGATCTAAGCAGAATGTGGAAAAAAAATGATTTTCTCATAATATTTTTGGAAGGTTTTATATAATTGTGTTGCAGAACTAGCAAAAGTTTCTGTTAGAGGAAAATAAGGGCTTGCACAGACTGAAGTCTTGTTAACCGTTTCTCCCATACAACAAATCTGCAGCAGAATACTTTGAAAACACTTCAATATGGAAAAATAATAAAAATTAGATTATTATCATTTATTAGAGTAATTATTGATGCAAAAGGAGAAATTGCTCAATATCAGCAATTTCTCCTCTACCACAATGTTTTCTAAAGTTGTCTGCTGTAGACACATCAAACTCTGTCTTCATCTAGCAAAGGGTTAACAATCAAGTAATTTCTGACTTGTCATGAAACTCAACAGTTTTCAAATGTATTCAAAAGTATGATCAAGACTGTTTATTCACACATCTACTGATCCTACAGCTAGATGTCCATGTACAGAATGTCAATTGATGTTGTAATTAATTGACCCTTTCCCACATACAACAAATCTGCAGCCTATGATAACCTATGAATAAAAGTGGAAAACATTGTGGTAAAAGGAGAAATTGCTCATTTTGAGCAATTTCTTCTTTTCTCACTATATGTTTCAAAAAGCCATCGAAAGCGTCTATATGAGGGAAAGGGTTAATTGTCATTTAGACTTTACTTTTTCTATCTCTATAATTGAATGGATAACCTATGAATAAAAGTGGAAAACATTGTGGCAAAAGGAGAAATTGCTCACTTATGAATAAAAGTGGAAAACAATGTGGCAAAAGGAGAAATTGCTCATTTTTTAGCAATTACTTCTTTTGTCACTATGTTTCAAAAAGCCGTTTGAAAGCGTCAATGTGAGGGAAAGGGTTAATTGTCATTTAGTCTTTACTTTTTCTATCTCTATAATTGAATGGATAACCTATGAATAAAAGTAAAAAACATTGTGGCAAAAGGAGAAACTGCTCATTTTGAGCAATTTCTTCTTTTCTCACTATGTTTCAAAAAGCCATCGAAAGCGTCTATATGAGGGAAAGGGTTAATTGTCATTTAGACTTTACTTTTTCCCACATTTAGCAAATCTGCAGCAGAAGATTTCATTAAGCTGTGGACTATTGTGATATACCAGTATGAATCATTTATATAAGTGTTGTATCAACTTTAATAACAGCCATGACTTTTGTGATATACCGGTACGAATGATTTATATAATTGTTGTATCAACTGTTCAATTAAAGCTATGACTATTCTAAATTTATAATTTCTTTTATGACTATTCTTTTATATGAATAATTTATATTATTCAGAAACTTGCAATTTACATGTAATGTTTTATTTGTTGATGACATTATAAAACACTGTGTTGTATTCATAAACTTTGTACTGGACAAAACTAAATCAAGAATCTACTGATAAATTGTCTGCTGCCTCAGTCCCCTGAAAAATCATTGCCGGTACACTGCTGAAGATAAACGGGTATCTCTTTTTTCAAACTCCAAGACGCGGTTGGTATACCAACTACAACCTTGACCCGGTGTAGAGGTAAAATTTATCCTAACGAATTGTCTCCCTTCCAAAGATGGCGGCTTTCAAGTTTAAAACGCTCGAAGATGCCCTTGACGGTCTGAAAAACCACGAACAGGACTACAACTGTCGTTATGCAGTGCTGAAAAGCACAAAAGGCTTTGGTGATGGAGGTATGAATTACATTTGACCATCTTTAACTCCCGTAGAATATATTTATTGCGATATATTGCAGCCGTTTGTTTTGACCGTGAACATCAACGGTTAACCTGATATATCGTGTGAAATAAAGGTCGTTTTATTTGGTCAGGGTAAATACTATGAACTGTTCTATACATATATTTAGGGACACATTAGTAACTCGCTAGTTATCAATTGATTGTTTGGGGTTTAAGGCCGTTTTTAACAATTTCTGTTATATCACGGCGGCCAGTTCACCTATTCATGCATTTCCTGGTTTTCTCACACCAGTACTGACTACTCCACACAACAATCTTCCCAAGCAACTGGCTGCTTTTCTACATAGACTAAGCCCATTGGTGGAAGACGAATGACGCATGTTGCATTGACTTTTGTTAATCGTCGAAAAGAAAATTGGCCGAGCCGGGATTCGAACTCACAACCCCTGGATTGACAGCCCACGTCGCTACAGACTGAGCTACCGGGGCTCTTCCCATAAGTTATCAATAAGTGTCCATACAGATTTAAATTTCATTTTACTACAATCTCGACAGTGTGTCTATACAGATTTGAATTTGATTTTTCTACCGGTTCAACAGTGTGTGTATCTATACAGATTCAGATCTCACCTTAGGTAGCTTCTTGGTCTATATAATTAGTTGAAATTTTAGCAGTGTTCGACAGAATTATCGCTGTTTCTTGAGTGTTTTAACTGTTTTTTAGTGTTCTTTTTCTACTTCTGTTTGAAGATAATATTAGGAGGCTAGCACAACATGTACATGATTTAAGGGTAGTCACCAATTCAAATAATATTACTGTGTTGCAAAAGACCTGTAGTGCAGCATTCAGTTAAAAAAAAGATCTTATCTATGTCCCTGATTTTATTAACCAAAAGTCAAACACTAGGATAAATTGTTACTGTTGTTTGGAACAACTTAACGGGTATTTATATCACGCTAATTGACTATTACTGACCTGATTCAGTTGGCTGAAACCACTCGATCTGACAGGTGGGTAACTCCGCCTACTGTTATGGATTTTTTTATGGTCACAGCGAGTGGTTTATCGCATGTTATATACAGTCAAATACCACTCTTTATACACGACATGTGTGTAAGTAAATTAAGCCAGGCTACCAGACACCAGAATTTACAGTAGCCCGTTGGGCTTTCATTTGAAATTGACAGTAGACTGAGCAATTATTCAGGTAGCCCATGGGCTCCGGGCAATGGATTTGTCGGACACTGTATAGGAATTACATATTTAAAGGGAAACAACAGTAGTAACTCACTAGTTATAGATGCGTGTATATACAGATTTGATTTTTTTCTACAGGATCGAATGCACTAAATGCTGCCTATATAATAAGCATTTCATAAGAAGTCTACAGATTCAGATCTCACATTGGGTAGCCTCTTGGTCTTCTCCCTAGTAACCAGTGAGTCAATTGGGATGAAACTTCACAGAAAGCATCCTCTCAGTGACCTCATCAGAATTCCTTCAAATTGTTGGGATCCATGCAGAATTCTGGTTTCCATGGCAACGAAACGAAAATAAAATGAAATTCTTCTCCCAAACTGGTTGGCAGATTTTCAAATGATTTTGTAGAAATGTTCCTTGGATAACCTATCAGATTCCGTCAAGCCATGTTGATTTGTTGAAAAACATGGTCGCCAGGGGGCCTTATTTGACGATAGTGATAACTTTAAAAATCTTCTCCTCAAAAATTGTCAGGCCGATTTTCAAATAATTTTGAAGAAATGTTCCTTGATTGACGCATTATCAGATTCCTTCAGGCTAAGTTGAATGGTGGAAAAACATGGCCCCCAGAGGGGCGGGGCTATTTTCCGTATATGGCTATAGTGAAAACTTAAAAAATCTCCCCAGAAAGTGTCAGGCCGATTTTCAAATAATTTTGCAGAAATTTTCCTTAAGTGACCAACTATCAGATTCCTTCAAGCAATGTTGATTGGTAAAAAAACATGGCCGCCACAGGGCAGTGCTTTTTTGCCTTAGGCCTTAAAAAAAGTATTGTGTCACTCTGGTCACCCGACCGACCGTCCATTCAAACTCCGACTACATTTTTTTTAAAAACAAATTACGACTTTTTGTTATTGTTCTACGAGGGGCATTGAAAATTAAGATACTGCATGTGTAGTCTGCCTAGAACGATCAGGTCTCACAAGAAATAGTCTGCATGTATGGCATTTGATAGACACTTGCTTTTCAATTATCCGCTTCAAATTATAAAACAAAAGCTGATCGAAATCAACAATGAATCATTATACGATAAACACAAATCACAATGTTTTCAGGTGTCTTCCGTTTACCGAATTTGATAACTAAACAAATCAAATATTTAACGAAATATTTGTATATATCTTATTCATACAAAAAGCATCTATAGGGAGTATGGTGATTTTTAGCTCATCTGAGCTTTGCTCAAGGTGAGTTATTGTGATTGCCTTTTGTCCGTCGTGCGTCGTGCGTCAACTTCTTCTCCTCAGTAACCAGTGGGTCAATTTGGATGAAACTTCACAGAAAGCATCCTCTCAATGACCTCACCAGAATTCCTTCAAATTTTGGGGATCCATGCAAAATTCTGGTTTCCATGGCAACGAAACGAAAAAAACTTCAAAATTCTTCTTCTCCCAAACTGCTTGGCAGATTTTCAAATAATTTTGTAGAAATGTTCCTTGGATGACCCTCTATCAGATTCCTTCAAGCCATGTTGATTGGTCACGGCATGTGATTTTCTGCGTAAGACAGTCACGTAGGCTCTTGGATTAATTAAAAAATGCATGCGTGACTTTTGAAATCTGTACAGCAGCTCCAGAGGATTTGAAAACATATTTGCAGAAACATAAATGAGATTTTAATCATTAATTAGAGTTTTAAATATTGTGGCAAAAGAGGAAATTGATTATTAAGAGCAAGTTCGTCTTTCATCACAATGTTTTCAGAGGTTGTCTTTGCCGAGGCGTCAGAAAATGGTTTTAAAAAAAACGTGATGAGAAACAAAAGGCCTTATATGGCTATAGTGATAACTTTAAATCTCACCTCGGAAAATCTTCTTCTCCGAAAGTGTCTGGCCGATTTTCAAATGATTTTGTAGAAATGTTACTAGGGTGACCCTCTATCAGATTCATCATGGCCCTCTTGTTCTATTAGTTTGACAGTGTGTCTATACATATTTGAATTTCATTTAACTTCAGATTCGACAGTGTGTCTATACAGATTTGAATTTTACTTTACTACAGGTTCTACTTCATTTCAAAAAAGAGAGAGAGAGAGAGATATACATATAGAGAAATAGATACATATAGAAAGACACATAGACAGAGACAAACAGAGAGATAAAGACAGAGAGATAGAGAGAGTGAGAGAGACACACACATACACACAAAGAGACAGACAGAGAAAAACAGAGATACAGAGAGAGAGGGGAGACAGACATAGAATGAGACAGACAGGCATCAAGACAGCGAATGAGACAGACATATATAATATATATATATATATATACATGTGTATAGAGAGAGACAGACATACAGAGAGACAGAGACAGAGAGACAAAGCAAGAGAGAGATAGAGACATAGAGAGGGATCGAGAGAAAGACACACACACATACACACAGATACAGAGAGAGGGGGGGGGGGGGAGAGACAGAGAATGAGAATGACAGGCATCAAGACAGTTAGTGAGATTGACAGAGACATATATATAGAGAGAGAGAGAGACAGAGAGACAAAGCAAGAGAGGGACAGAGATAGAGAGGGAAAGAGAGAAAGACCAAGAGGCACATAGCGAGACATAGATACAGAGACAGACAGATATACATACAGGCAGAGATAGAAGACACACACAGTGCGACAGACAGACATACAGACAGACAGATAGAGAGACAGGAAGAGAGTGAAAGACAGACAGAGACACAGACCAAGAGAGATACAGGAAGAGATATATAGAGAGACAGAGACAGACAGACAGACATAGAGAGACAGACAGAGCAAGAGAGAGAGAGAGACATAGAGCTATAGGCAGAAAGACAGAAAAAGAGACTGACAGAGAGAGACACACAGAGAGACAGAGACAGAAACAGACATAAAGAGAGACACATACAGAGAGACAGACAAACAGACTGACTGAGTATGAAAATCATTCTGCAAGACGGTTTACGGCAGTTCATATGATATCTGTATAGACAATGCCGGCGAATACTTGCTACCTGCTTTGAAAATATGTAGCAAATTCAATTTTCAGGTAGCATTAGCATGATAAACAAAAACATAAGCAAAGTTTAATCTTTATTAAAATTTATCTAATGTCTAATTATGCTGTTTATGAGATATAGATGATTTCAGGTATGTCACAGAAAATTTCAGGTATGTCTCTTATTTCCTAACAGTGAAGACTCTGATCATACTGCATAATTACATATTGATCAGGATTTTATTATGAAATAAGAGAATTGGTTTTCTTTTGTGACATACCGGAAATCATCTAATAAACAATATATATTAGTTCAGCACTAGATAAACATTTACTTCACCACCTCGATGTTGTTGTGGTAGAGCGTCCAACATGTGCATCCACTTAAATGGTTCATACATTTCTCCTTGTCTGGTGTAGTATTATGTGAAAACAAATCGCCTTGACAAACAGTTTGTTTGAAAATATTGATAAAAGAGTGTATAATTTAACTTGATTATGCACAGATAGGATTAGGAACAGAAACATCAAGAGAAAAAGGAACTTCTTCTCATTTCGAACCCTTGTCTAAATGGACCAGTAGCACTAGTAACTTACCAAGGAAATGTGTATAAGTGAAAAATTGTTGAAACTGAAAAAATACCCAAGAAATAATGCTATTATTTGAAAAGTAGAATTGTATACATGTGTAATTATAATTACAGATGTTAGAAATGGTAAACAGGTGATGTTTCAAGACAAGGTAAATGTCAGAAAGGGCCACCAGGAATTTACCGGGATACCTTTTATAATTCTTGGACAAAAGGTCCTTGAATGCCAATATGGAAAAAACAGAAAGATGAAAGACAAGATGAAACAGGTATTTTCATTTTTTAGCTTAACCAAGCATTAAGTTGTCTATAGAAGCTTAAGAGCTTATGCTCATTAAGAGCTATTGTTCTCTATAATTGCTCAGAATTATTGTCTTGATAACATCTGAACTATGTTCTTATATGAGTCAGTCAGTTTGTTTTTCTTTATTTCACCATCATCCTTGCTTCATCAAATCTGTCCTTGTAGTTTAAATTGGAAAAATCCCTGACCCAGATTTACTGTCAGGAGTTCTGAGTTCAAATCTCAGCAAGGACAAAAGAAAATGGTCGGCGTATGGCTGAAGCTAAATAAACCAAAACTTACTGGCTATTAAAGGGTTATACATAATCTAGTAGTCGATCAAAGTAAAGTTTTATTTAAACTAAATTGGAATTGAGCTAACCTATTTTGGCAAATACACTGCATTAGTTACATGCTTAACAGGGATAGTTTGTATTGTATTCTGGTAAATAACAATGTCATGTTAACCATTTATTTTATATTATTGGTTTTTCTGTCAAGGAGCTGATCAGTGTTCGTGGAAATGTAAAAATTAACTCTTTATGATATTTTAAAGAAAAGTCATAAATAAATGACCTGTAACAGTGTAACTATGACTACTTCTGGGAAAATGTTATCAAAACTCAAGACAATGATTCTCATAGTTTTCATTATATCTTATTGCTTTAGTTTCTTATTGAGTAGTAAATTTGGTCAAGCTTGTTTTAATACACATTAGAAACAGTTATAAAACTGTTTATAGGATTCAAATGACCATCAGTATGTAAAGGGGACAAAGTTCTTCGCTCAGCCCAGCAAGAAGATGGACTGTCCTGCTATGGTAACTATAAGGGAATTAGTGAGATTTCCATCTTATAAGGTAAGCAAATATAAAATAAATAGGATAAGCATGGAGATAATTTTTAGCTCACCAGAGCACATAGTGCTCAAGGTGAGTTATTGTGATCGCATTTTGTCCGTCGTTCGTCGTCAACATCTTGCATCCAATCTTTATAAAAGTTTATCAGAACACATATCTTCATCAACTCTCGGCCATGTTCGAAACTGGGTCATGTGGGGTCAAAAACTAGGTCACTAGGTCAAATTAAAAAAAAATCTTGTTAACACTCTGGAAGCCACATTTTTGGCTTGAGCATGTTAAAACTTTATCAGAACGTTTGTCTAAGTAATATCTAGGCCAAGTTAGAAACTGGGTCATGTGGGGTTAACAACTAGGTCAAATTTATGGAAAATCTTGTTAACACTGGAATCCACATTTATGGCTTGAGCATGTTGAAACTTTGTCAGAATGTTTGTCTCAGTGATATCTAGGCCAATTGCGAAACTGGGTCATGTCCGGTCAAAAACTATGTCACTAGGTCAAATTTATGAAAAATCTTGTTAACACTCTGGAAGCCACATTTTTGGCTTGAGCATGTCGAAACTGTGTCAGAATGTTTGTCTAAGCAATATCTAGGCCAAGTTTGAAACTGGGTCATGTCCAGTCAAAAACTAGGTCACTAGGTCAAATTTAAGGAAAATATTGTTAACACTCTGGAAGCCACATTTTAAACTTGAGCATGTTGAAACTTTGTCAGAAAGTTTGTCTTGATGATATGTAGGCCAGGTTTGAAACTGGGTCATGTCGGGTCAAAAACTAGGTCACTAGGTCAAATTTAAGGAAAATCTTGTTAACACTTTGGAAGCCACATTTTTGGCTTGAGCATGTTGAAACTTTGTCAGAATGTTTGTCTTAGTGATATCTAGGCCAAGTTTGAAACTGTCTGGTTAAAAACTAGGTCACTAGGTCAGATTTAAGGAAAATCTTGTTAACACTCTGGAAGCTACATTTTTGGCTTGAGCATGTTGAAACTTTGTCAGAACGTTTTTCTTAGTGTTTTCTATGCCAAGTTCGAAACTGGGTCATGTCTGGTCAAAAACTAGGTCACTAGGTCAAATTTATGAAAAATCTTGTAAACACTCTGGAAGCCACATTTTTGGCTTGAGCATGTTGAAACTTTGTTTTAGTGATTTCTAGGCCAAGATTGATTATAGGTCATGTTTGGTCAAAAACTTGGTTACTAGGCTTAATTTAAGGAAAATCTTGTTAACTCTCTAAAAGCCGCATTTTAAACTTGAGCATGTTGAAACTTTGTTAGAAAGTTTTTCTTGATGATATCTAGGCCAAGTTCAATTGTGGGTCATTTTAAATCTTTGTCAGAATATTTGCCTTGAAGATATCTAGGCCAAATGTCAGAAAGTTTGTCTTGATGATATTGCCATTGGCGCTGAAAGAGTTAAGTCTTAAAAAGCCCATTCTCAGGTGAGTGATCCAGGGCCTCATGGCCCTCTTGTTTAACTTATTATATACTTGCACAAATTTCCCCCAAAGTACAGATTTTCCTGTGAATACAACACATATGATTAAAATCCAATATTTGACCATGTTTAGAAATATGGCCACCAGGCACCATCAAAAACCGGGCAGAACAGTCAGAAAGGGTGTAAAATGAAAAAAACGTTCAACTTCCTTTTATGTGAATATGCTTGTCTTATGCTTGCTTATAAATATGACCCAATACGAATATTGCACAAAGTTGTATGGATTATTTGGAAAAATGCTAGCCACGGTGTGTGGATAGGTACCCTAGTTATATTTCTAAAATAATTATATCTGCATATTCATTAAAATGCTTTATTACAGCAAATAACAAGTGTCCTATCTTATTTTATCACATAACTTGCACTCCAGGAGTGACATAAAGCAGTGACATAAATAGCATATGTAACTAGTTACATAAATAGCCGACTCACAGCACGTACGTGACGTCACTCCAGTATGACGTCACTTTAAATGACAGCATATTGTTTACAATTGTTCTGAATTTCGGCATTTATTAAATATATTGTTTAAAGAGAATAAATCTCGATAAATGAAATGTTATAAGTGCCTTGTTGCTAATTTTGTATGAAATGAAAAGGTTATTGATAGGGACTATTTTTTACAGTGTAAGTATGCATTAGAACTTCGGGGTGAACTTTGGTCACTTTTTATATGAGGGCGAAGAAAGATAGATTGAAAGATTGAAAACAATCTTTTTATGGTGTTATGTGATAAATAGAATCTTACATTCGTGCTTATTTGATATTGTTTTTATGAAACTCGTCGACTGAAACGAATATGACGCTCGGCAGAGCCTCGCGTCATATTATTTCAGTCGACTCGAGCCGAGTGTCATATTCGTTTCAGTCGACGAGTTTCATAAAAACAATATCAAATAAGCACGAATGTAAGATCCTCTATATGCTGTTTTGCTTATAAGATCTAACAGTAATCTTTGCAGTACTTTGGGAAGTGTCCCAACATATAACAGCTATTTTCTTGTTTGTGAGTTATCTGCTTGTGACACAGGAATACACTAAGGATCACTTTTCCCTTGGCTGTTTGTCCATCATGCTTTCATGATTGTTTACAGTTAAAAGTTATAAGCAGGCAACACAAGTGTGATCTCAGGTTTTCATTATTATTTGTAGGATTATTTTTTATCCCACAGGTTGAAGGTACCATGAACAGAGATAATCTAAGGAAAGTCTGTCTTCAGATTATGTTTTCCATTTCAACAGGGCAGCAACTGTCCACTAGTGTGGAATACATTTTGTGTTTTCCTAATTTAAATGACCACAAAGGACATCCTGTTGATGAGGTAAATTTTTAAGTCTTCATATTTTACTCTTTGTATGCACTTAAATAAATTTATTTGTTTGTTATTAATATTATTTTTTTCTGTAATATAAAGCTACTACCAGCACTAATCAAGTCAAAGTCAATAAGTAGCATGAACATAAAATCTATTTTTTTCTATGGAATGTCCTTGAATAAATGGGTAAAGTGCTAGTAACTTCTAATAAAGAATTTAAAATATAGAACTACACTGTCTCTTTGTGCTTGTATGTATTAAAGATTTAGGTCTGGCCTAAATCGGTGTTACAGAAAATTGCCATGACAAATGTCACATTTTTGCAGATATTTCATCAGTGGACAGTTGTTTTATGGGAAGATACTAAACACACTTAAATGTGTCTGTATTTTAAATTTGTTCACCTGGCAGAGGAATAATGTTTTGTATAATGTCCAAATTTATATCAAGCATTTTGTTATTGCCTTTTTAGCTCACCTTGAAGAAATAGGCGTTGCCAGCTTGGTCAAACCTTTGCGTGCAAGGCCTTTTCTCAGACACTGTGTATGCTGTTGCTTTGAAACTTCATACACTTATTCAGGGTCATTAAATGACCTTGTATTTCAAGTCCCATAACTCTGGAATGGATTTTGACTGAATTGTGCCTCTTTTTGGACTTAGAATTTTGGTCAAACCTGTGCGTGCAACGCCTTTTCTCAGACAATGTGTATGCTGTTGCTTTGAAACTTCACACACTTGTTCAGGGTCATTAGATGACCTTGTATGTTAAGTCCCATAACTCTGGAATGAATTTTGACTAAATTGTGCCCCTTTTTGGTCAAACCTTTGTTTTCAAGACCGGGAATTTTGGGTTATAGTTAGGCATTCAAGTAGTATAGTTAGGCTTAAGTAGCCACCCAGGCATTGGCGTCAGCGTTGCCAGGTTAAGATTTGCATGCAAGTATTAAAAATTTGTGATATCTCGCAATAAATAATAGTATGTGGTTTTATCTGATAGTGTAAGTCTTCGGTATTATGTTCACTATCGGCATACATCGTATATAAACACAGTTACAAATTTAAAGGCCCAAAAGGGCCTGTATGGACTTGGTTAACATTTGCATGCAAGTATTGAAAAGGTGTATTGTCTTGCAATAGGTGATACTGTGTGTCTTTACCTAATGCTATAACTGTTCTGAAGTAGGCCCTGATAGGCGAGCTATATTGTCCTCCAACAACTCTTGTTATAACTTAAGAACCGCAGATACGTTTTGGCATCAACCTGCAATACTTTTTAAGTGATTGATTGATTTAGTGTCTTTTATTGAATTATTTTAATTTATATTTAATATCCTTATAGTCATAAGAGGCATATCACAATAAAATATTAAGATGTTACAAAATGAATGGCAATTCTGATAAAATTGCTTATTGGACATTATCAAGTGACCTATCCGGACAAGTCCCATAACTCTATATCAGATTTTGACACAATTATGCCCCTTTTTAGACTCAGACATTTTGGTTAAAGTTTTATATTCAAGATACTATCATGGACATATCTTTCTAACCACTAATGATATTGACTTGAAACTTCATTCATGTCTTCAGTGGTTTCAGACAGTCAAGTTAGATAACTGTTGTATGAATTAAGTACAACTTATGGCCCTTGTTTGACTTTGACAATTTGGTTAAAGTTTGGCATACAACGTACTATCATGAACACATCTCATTAACCACTGTTTACTATAGAATCAAATGGCAAATAGTCGAGCATGCTGCCTAATGGACTACAGTTAATTTTCAAATGACATGGTTCATATTTAAATTTATACATTTTTAGATTTCACAGCCACAACCTATTGATAAAAATTTAGGTAAAAGAATTAAGGAGCTGAGTGAGCAGGGGGTTAGGACTGTTTCCGATATGAAGCTTCATATTAATAGTTTTATTAGGGAAACTATCAGTCCTCTACCCAACCCCACAAACAGACGTTTTTACCCAGTTGATAAGACAATATCCAATCATATGTATGTTGCAAAAGGTGTTAAACAGCAGCATCAGCAGAGGAATTTAAACGACTGGGTAATAATAATTATAATCCTTTGCCTTTATATCTGAGATATGTAGAGTACAAGAAAGATGACTTGCTTCAAAAATGTATTTTTTGAAAAACTACAGCATTCAAGATACAGTGTGTGTATACCACGTTACTTTTGACGTCATATTTGCATGGTCAGACAGCAAAATTTGCTCTTGATAAGAATGTAAAAAGAATGGTAACTTTGTTATTTCTTCACTCTTTTTAATGAAACATCGCGCAATCTACGCCACGTACAATGTCCTATCTCCGGTTGTTTACAAGAGTTTGATTAGTGGTCTAGTTTTTTCAAACACTTTGACGAACCTGTTCTCAAAATCCAGTTTGGGTAATGCTCCGGTTGTCGGCGATATTGATACATTTTGAGAAAAGGTTAATCGAAGTGTTTGGAGAAACTAAACCACTTTGAAAACACGGAGATAGGACTCTGTAAACGGCGTAGACTGCGCCATGTTTCATTAAAAATGATGAAGAAATAAAAAAGTTACCTTTGTTTTGACTTCTAAACCGAAGTAAAATATTTCTGTGCACCGTAGCATTTGTGATGTCAAAGTCACGTGGTATATACACACTGAGATAGATATTTTAACAACTGTGAGAGAATATGATGTAACACTGTTTGTATATGTATTTTCATGTTATAATGATTTCTTTTAATGAGAAAATGTAACTTAGACATAATTTTAACAAAGTGCTCAATGTAAGTTATTGTGATCCCCCTTTGTCCACTGTGGATCGTCTGTGTGTCAACATCTTCTCCTCTGTAACTACTGGGTCAATTGGGATGAAAAATTAGATAAAGCATCCTATCATATCTTCAAATAATTTCTTTTAAAATATTTTTGATCTATGTCTCGGATGCAGCTGAAAAAAACACATTAATTAATACTCCCCTCATATGACAAATTTCACAACACAAAATATTGTCTCCTTTAAAAGTATCAGACTGATGTTCAATAAATTTAGTAGATATGTTCTTTGGATGACCCTTTACCCGGTTCTCTTAAGCCATGTTGATTTTACCAAAGACATGGCCATGAGTGGCTAGGGCTTGTTTTAGATAACTCTATCCTGCAAATTATGGTCCCTTTTTCTCTTTACATCTCAGTAACCACTTGATGCATTGCATTAAAACTTAATACAGCATGTCCCAACCATTACTCCTATGTACATAATCAAGTAAGATAACTTTATCCTGCATATTATGAAAATTATCGCCTTTTATTATTTGACTTTGAAAATCTGGTTAAAGTTTTGCATACAATTACATAAGTGTCAATATCTCAGTAACAAATAAGCGTTAGAATAGTTGAGCCGGCTGTTGTAGGCACAGCTCTTGTTAATCTCTTTTCTCACATATAGGATTTTAGGATGATACCAAGAATTCATTTCAGCATACATCTTAATTACAGATACATTTCTATTTCTCTTATTGTTTCAATATTAGATAAATAAAAGAAAGGCTGATTATCCAGAAGATTTTATATTTTACCGAATGAAAACGGAGACTGATTTAGAAGCTGCTCAAGTAATCAAACAGTGATTCTTGTTTGTTCATCAGTTGCAAGAATAGGTTTGCCCACATATCTCAAAGTAAAAGATTGTACACATCTGCTGTGAACACTCAATATCAAATCATCATCTATACACTTTCCTAAAAATATTTTCAATCTTCTAGCAGATATATAATAAGAATTTAAACAGAATGTCCTAGGGTGACTTCAAACTAAAGCCTTGTTGCATCTTGAAAACTTTAGATTCCTCTCTCATATTTCATGGAAATTCCACAATGAATGTTTTTTGGTATTTCTTATAAATATCACCTTGGGGACAACCTGTCAAAATATAACAAAACCGATACGTTCTACTTTGTTTTATATGAGTAATCTTTACCAAGACGTTGAACCATCATGTTTTTCAGAATTAACACTTTTCACTTGCATATTTATTTTTATGCATCTGAAGCAGACAACTTCGGAAAATATTGTGATAAAATGTGAGATTGTTCATGTTTGTCATAATGATCACTGTCTCCTTTTTTCACCATATTCTTGACAAAATTTAATCCTTCATTTAGAAACAAATTTAAAAAAAATCTTCCAAGAAAAGAGAATGTGGACACACTTATTTTACAGTTACCTTTACAGGTTGTTTTAATACCTCTCCAGTTCACAACATGATCATCATTAATTTTTTTTTTTTATCTTTTTTGAAGTTTCAATGTTTGTTATTTTACGTTGTTAAAAAGTTCAGTTTCATTTTTGTTTGTGATTCAAAGTCATAAAATTGTATGCATGTTAGAGAAATTTGAAAAAAAATATGCATTTATGTGTTTAAAAGTTGTCTGCTGCAGATGTGTTATAAACTGCAAAAATTAAAACACATTGCAGCATTGGTTATGTTTGTTTGTCAAAAAAATAGCAAATCTACATCTTCAAGGAGGAATTTGTCTCGAGGGGTTTGTGGACTCACTTCTTATACAGTTAGTTTTTTCGGTTATTTTTATTAGCACACCTGAGGACAACTTGCTCATGATGAGCTATTGTGATGGCCTGATGTCCGTTGACTGTGCTTCCATTGTCAACATTTCTAGTTCACCTGAGCAAGAGGTGCTCATGTTAGTTATTGTGATAGCCTTTTGTCCGTTGTTTGTCTTCTGTCATCAACAATTTTCTTTTTAAGAAATGAGAAATATTTGATAGGACTGTATCCAAAATGTATGCAGTGCATTGTTGTTTTTGTCAACAAATGCACATACAATACACAATGTGCTGTCTTTATCCGGTAGGGGACTTTTGTATTGCTTGCAATACGACATTAACTTGTTTATATATACGTTATTACCTTGAAAATTATGTTTATTTCTTTAGCAATGAGAATATGTTGGTGGCACACAAGGTAAGAATAACAAGCTTTTGGCTGGCTGCATTCTGTTTGCAATGTTGAGGCTGTTCGCTGGAATGAGCTGCCAAATCTGTCCAAAAACAGACTGACTAAAATAAATTTAATATTTTGGTAAACAATTGAAATGGCAGCTCATGCAGTCGTACACAGCTCCTTCAGAACTTAATGACATGTGCCACTCTGCCATAAATGTGCTCTTTTATGCCCTTATTTATTTTATTTTGATTTGATTCAACCAATTCCCATATAAATAAATTTGGTCGCTCTGCTGGAGATGAATATTTAAAACATTGTGACAATCCAAATTATTGCTCATAATTAGTCTGAGTCATAAAGGACAATTTCTCCTCCTGGCACAATGTTTTCTATTTTATTCAGTTATTCTAATTATAACTTTAGAGGTCTTATACATTTTGGCAAAATGTGTTAGACCTCTAAAATTTGCCAATATATTCAAGGTTGTCTGCTACAGCTTTATTGTCTGTGTGAAATGGTTAAAAGAAAAGTGTCATATAAGTTCTTAATGTAATGTTTGCTGCTTACCCTGTCTGCGTTAAGCTTGCTTGTTTTGTTTGCTTCAAAATTTACCTACATATTTGGTTTGCTTGTATCCCCAAGACAATATGAGTTTTCTTAAACTGACATGTTCTGTTCTGTGTGCGCGTGTGTAGGCAAGCCCATGTGTATGGTATATATATATATATATTGCATGCCTGGGTGGATGTCCGAAGGACATTCTTACTTACATGTTCTGTTCTTTGTGCGCATGTGTATGATATAAATTGTTTTAGTTTTGTCTGAATATGCATATGTATAAATTGCATTACATGTAGGGGGATGCCCAGGTCAACTACTAAGGACATCCACATTAACATGGGCGTGTTTATGGTATGTATACTTTGCTTTGCATGTCATAGAGGATGTCAGGGTCAATTACGAAGGACATTATCACTGAATATGCTCTGTTCTGTGTACAGGTGTAATGATATATAGGAAATGAAAATGTTTCTGAAAATGGTTTTATATACAACAATTTCAAACTGAAAACATGAAAAAATATAGATATTTTAACAACAACATCATTATTTATATTTAAATTTTAAATTTCTTTTTCCATAATTTCATTTGATAATTGTCATTGTTACATGTATGTTACTTTCTGTATATAACAATGAACATTTTGTTCAAGTCAAATATAAATTTTGAAAACATTGTGGCAACCATAATAATTGCTCATAATAGACAATTACTCAATTTGGCTTGAAATATTCAATTTTATCAACTATACAGTTCTTCCACATTTTGCTCATATATTTTCAAAGTTGTCTGCTGCAGCTTTGTTGTATGCGTGAAAAGGTAAAAAAGGATATATTATGTAAGTTCTTAATATAATGTTTGCTGCTTCTACCATTAACCTTGCTTTTTTGCTTCAACATTTAGCTACACATTTTGTTTGCTTGTATCCCCACCTTAATTAGCTAATTTTCTTTGACACCTGCCTTCCCATATACACTAATTTGATTATTGTGCTGTAAACAAATCTTGAAAACGTTGTGGCAATATGAATAATTCCTCATAATAGACACTTGCTCATTTTGGCTGAATATTTTTAGCCAGTATTTATACTTTCAACTATATAGTTCTTTCACATTGTGCCCATATATTTTCAAAGTTGTCTGCTGCAGCTTTGTTGTATGCGTGAAAAGGTAAAAAGGATATATTATGTAAGTTCTTAATATAATGTTTGCTGCTTCTACCATTAACCTTGCTTATTTGCTTCAACATTTAGCTACACATTTTGTTTGCTTGTATCCCCACCTTAATTAGCTAATTTTCTTTGACACCTGTCTTCCCATATACACTAATTTGATTATTGTGCTGTAAATAAATCTTGAAAACGTTGTGGCAATATGAATAATCGTTCATTTTGGCTCAATATTTTAGCCAGTATTTATACTTTCAACTATATAGTTCTTCCACATTTTGCCCCATTTGTTTTCAAAGTCTTCTAATGCAGCTTTGTTGTATGTGTGAAAAGGTCAAAATATTATATTATGTTCTTTAAGTTCTTAATGTAATGTTTGCTTCCTCTAGTATTTACCTTGCTTGTTTGCTTATTCCAGCATTAACCTTGCTTGTTTGCCTCAAGATTTAGTGTTTCATTATAATTTTGTAGAAAATGTTCTTGTTCTCTATCAGATTCCTCCAAGCCATGTTGATGGGGTCAAAAAACATGGCCGCAAGGAGGCGGGCTGTTTTGCCTTATATTGCTATAGTGAATAGTGAAACCTTTAAAATCTTCTCTGCCGATTGTCAAATAATTTTGTAGAAATGTTCCTAGGGTGATCCATAATTTTGTAGAAATGTTCCTAGGGTGATCTAAAATTTTGTAGAAATGTTCCTAGGGTGATCTAAAATTTTGTAGAAATGTTCCTAGGCTGATGTCAGATACATGTACCTTCAATCCATGTTGATTGGTAAACCTTTTATTGAATGAATAACAATATATTATGATATTGACCAAATTCATGTGCATATTACAACTCAAACATCTAGGTTAAGTTATCTTTGTGATCTGCCATGTATGTACATGTCCCAATATCAAATATTTATAAAACATCTTAATCATGCTCAAAAGCATTGCCTCTTGTACAAGTGCTCGTTTAACTGACCTATGTCAATGTCCCATGTCAAGGTCACAGTGATTTTATTACTTTCCCAAGGACATTATAGCTCTAGCAACTTCATTTTTCATCCGATTCTTGATAAACTTTACACATATGTTCTCAAGCATTGTCTCTTGTCCGAGAAGGCATTTCATTGACAAAGTTCAAGGTCAAGGTCATAGTAACTGAAATGAAGTCATTGCTCTGTCACCTTTATAGGTGGACAGAATTCCTTCATACAACATCCTTCATACAACAATACACAGGATTAGTGTCAAGAGAGTTTAGACAGTTTTGTGAAGTAGGTCATAGGTCAAGGTGACAGGAAATAAAAAACTTCCATACAAAAAGACCCTGCTATTGGATAATGTCGGAGATGCTCTTGTTAAAATATTCTACAAATGAAAGCATGATTAACATTTGGCTAAAAACCTTGCAGCATACTGAGAAATTGCTCCCTTTAACCAACATGCGTTCAAGAGACGTGCACATGTGATAGTGCTATAACTGATAACATTGATAGATATGTCTGTTGTATATTTTATTTCATACTATGTTTATGTCTAAGTTTTGCTAAATCTTCAATTCATGTTGAATTATAAAAAAAAAAAAGTTGAACACTTGAGTTTATCTGATTTTTAACAAACCAATACCTCTACATCAAAGAAAGAGTAAGACCCTTGTCCTCTAATTCTGGATATCTCTGTTTATGCTGCAAAAAACATGGAAAGATGATTGATTGATTGATTGTGTGAAGTTAAATCAGTTATCTCACAGCGTTTTCTGGGTAGATTTTCAGTAAAACTATACTGACACCAGTTTGTCAATCATTATGCTAACCCTGCAATCCTGAGCACCAAGGAGGGCAATCATCACTGCCCTTTTCAGAATCTTTGATATGACCTGGCCTGGGATCGAATCTGCACCCGTTTTTCAACATTGCATCAAGGACGCACGGACAGACAAAATGACAGACCCATGAAAAGGATCATGTATATGTAGCTATATCCATTATCTATGCAACCATACCTCTGTTTGTATGTATGTATGTCTGTTTGTCTGTCTGAATATCTGTCTGTCTTTATGTATGGGTATTTGTGTTTGTCTACTACTACTACTACTCTTACTACTACTACTACTACTACTACTACTACTGCTGCAACTACAACCAATACTTCTACTAACACTGTATGTATGTATGTCTGTTTGTCTGTCTGAATATCTGTCTGTCTTTATGTATGGGTATTTGTGTTTGTCTACTACTACTACTACTACTACTGCTGCAACTACAACCAATACTTCTACTAACACTGTCTGCCTGTATGTATGTATATATGTATGTCTGTCTGAATGTATATACTTGTATGTCTGTATATATATCTTCCATCTGTCTGTATGTATATATGTATGTCTGTCTTTTTGAATCTATGTCTGTCCCTCTGTCTGTATGTAATTATACCCCCAGATACATAGTATATGGGGGCTATATAGGAGTCACGCTTGTCGGT
>JASEVX010000766.1:0-50269 GCA_031761405.1 Serripes groenlandicus
AAAGTATGATTACAGTTGAAAACATTGTGGCGAATAATAATAATCTTATATATATCAATGGTGGGAATGTCTTATTGTCACATAAAATAAGGACACGGTCGGACAAAAATACATTTGCAGCTTAGTACAAATTGTTCAAAACCAGCAACCTTCTTTTGCAGTAGACAGTTTTGAAAACATTATGCAATAATATGTACAATTTCAATTAAATAGTACAAAACATGCTGGCAAAAGAAAAGAGAGACGGAGATATTGATGTTAAGCACATTGGTGCGAGACGAATGACGCTAGTCGCAATGATACGTAAAATACGTTTATTGTAACACAAAAAACTGTAACGTGTACGTGTAATAAAAATCAGTTATATTCTATTACATCTGAAGCTCTCGATTTCTACCTAAAAAAGACGCATCTGTAGTAGACAACATTTGAAAGGCTTGCATATGCAGTAGACAACATTTGAGAGCAGCTGCAGTAGACAACATTTGAAAGCATCTGCAGTAGACGACATTTGAAAGCATCTGCAGTAGACAACATTTGAAAGCATTGCTGTAAAAGCAAATATTTGCCATCATGTCAGAGCAATAGTTTCATTTTCAAAAATGTCTGAAACTATACTTGTTAAGGCCCACTTTTAATTAGTGATGAAGTTGGAAACATGGACATAAAACATTAAAACAATGCAATACAAATCTCGTTTTGAGCAATATATATCTCCCTTTCCTAAAATGTTTTAGCAGCGCTGTAGGCGTCGAAAATAGTTCACGTAAGATGATTAATAGCCCTATAGCTGGGCCTTAGACTAACAACACACGGTTAACTAAAATGCTGATTAGATACATTTCAGAAATACCTGCACCTCGTGGGTATGTCTATCTAGGCACGTGGACGGGTCTACTATTACTTTAGTCAGACCTGTCCACGTGCACAGATAACTCTGATTCAATGTCAATTTTATGTATTTTGATTACAACTAATGAAGTCCATAAAAGTCAAACACCCAGACATGCCTACGAATGGACACTTGTTGGGTATTTTACTTTGATGTGTCCTTGTTGGGTAGTACCCATCAAGGGTATGGTTTATTCCGTAATTATCACCCTTTTACGGAATAAATAGCATTAATAAGTAGGTACCCATTAGAAAATTATAAAAACAAATAGTTATCAAAGTGTCTTATAAGGGTGGTGGATAGTGTTTAGGATATGGACAGTACCCAACAAGTGTCCATTCGTGAGTGCAACTATACTCGTATGAGCCTGTCCATACAAGTTGGGATTGGTGAATGGTCATGTTCAGATCAGCCTGTGTATCTGTTCAACTTGATCAAAACCTTCACAACTCACCAGAAGCTTCAACAAGCGTGTGTAAGTATTTTACCAACGTGAAGATCTAAATCAGAATGTGCGGATTCTCAAGCTGGTCTGAATCTATACTGTTCTAAAAGGCCAGGATATACATTTTTGCAAGGACAGGCACATATCTAGTTTAAAGGCCTAGTCTCCCTGAGTTCTAGATTTGGTGTTTGGTGTTTTACGCCGCATGCAACAAGTTATCATTTATACCACGGCGTTTCTTCTGACACCAGCATGCCAGTCAAAAGCTAACCCCGCAATGCTGAGCCCCGAGGAGGACAGCCATTTAAAGACTACCGTCAGATGAATATATAAGACTGAAGTTGTCTCCCATTGGACAATAAAGATTTTCTTGAAAGTTGAAAGTGATGTTTATAAAGTTAAATAACCTCTGACTGATTTATAACCAAAATATTGTTTGCTTTTAGCTATATTGACACTATAATAGCCTGTATTTTCTGAAATTGAAAGTAAAATTCAGTGCGGGTTAAGACCTTCTATTTGACCTCATAACACAAAAAATGGTCCGCCAACCTGTATGTTTTCTTTGCTGTTTTTGGTACTTTAGTTCTTATAGATCTACTGAACTTAATTTTGAGACAGGTTTTTGTGTAGTTTCGAAGACTGTTTCTCGGGAAGCTTTAGAAGTACAGTGGGCAGCCTCTCTTCGATAACCTAGAAGCCACATTTTACATTTATCTTCCAAAAAAATCAAATCGAGGTTAAGGTCTAAACTGGGACATTTAGGTTAGAAAGTTATGTCACAAAGTCGAGTTTGAGAATATCTATGGAACTATCAAGAGGTCTTATTTGTCATCAAGTCTTAACCATTTCCGTCATACAGACGCTTTTAGACGCCTCTGCAGTGGAGGAGTATTGAAAACATTGTGGCAAATGAAAACATTGCTTATGATGAGCAATTTTTCAATTTACCACAATGTTTTCAACTCAATTCAATAATTAAACTTTTGTTTAAAGACATTTTTTTTATATTTTTGAAGGTATATTTTTAAAGTTATCTGTTGCAGATGTGTTGTATTTGGGAAAGTTCACAAGAACATTTATTTCCATCAAGTCCAGGTTGAAACTAGATCAAGTTGTGTCAAAAACTAGGTCACTGGGTCAAATTGAGCACTACATATACAATGTAGTCAACAAAATAAAAATAAAAATTATTTTAGTAACTCGTACACCAATTTAGCATTCCTCTACAGTTTTTGGAGTAGATCTCAATTCAATGAATCAACTAGTTTGCAACTGTGAATGTAGTTATGTCTTCGTAGAGTACAAGTCATACTGTTAACGGTTTGGAGGTGGTGTGCAATGGTAAAAGTACCGAGGAAAGTTTATTGGGTAAAAGATCAAATAAAAATGAAAGGATTAATGAAACACATTTACTCTTTTCTACATACAGACGCCATTTTGAAGCCTCTGCTGCAGACATTACAGCCCTATCTTCAAGAACATCCCCCTAAGACGGAATGTGTCGGCCGGATCAGTCTGCGCGGAGAGCGCAGGCTGATCTGGTCGATACATTACGCAGATGCTGCAGAACATGTTATAAATCAAAAGGAGTCCCATTGTGTTCAACCATATTGAATAATTATATTTTCGTTTACAGAGATTTTTCACAATTTTGTCAAAGTGTTTAATAAGTTGTCAACTGTGGAAAAGGGTTAACTAGACAATTTTTCAAGCCTTTGCAAACAGCAAAGACCATACTGATGCTGAAAAAAAGAGAGATCTTTAATGTCTTTGCGTTTTTGTTTTGTGAATTGACAATCAGAACTTGCCATATAATATGGCTTGATTTATTACTGTCTTTGACTCTATTTATGGTTCAGTTCAGTAATGTTATTAAGAAATGGTTTATTTTTCCAGCGCCAGAAGTTTTGGGACCAGAGAAGTATGATAGATATTGTGACATGTGGTATTTAGGAGTTATTATGTATATATTGTAAGTATACCCTCCAATCTCCTTTCCAATATACAACAAGTCTGCTGAAAGACGTCTTGAAAATAAACATGCAGTCAAGAAACCGAACACTGCATCACTGAAGATAATGTTATAGAATATAGTTGCATCAGTGTGATAAAAGACAAAATTACTCATGAGCAAATTCCTTTTGTCGCAATGATTTAAATATAATTTTACTGCAGATGTGTCAAAATGCATCTGCATAGTAATATGGAAAGCGATTAAGCCTTTTCTACATACAATAAATCTGCACTGAATGTCAACGCTGAAATATGGTAAATCTCTATAAAAGAGAGTATAAGTTATTAGATAGAGTTGAAAACATTGTTGCAAACAGGAGGAATTACTCAACATAAGCAATATTTAAAAGTGTTGTAGACAAAGGAGAACACAATCAAGATGAACAATTCTTCCTTTTCTTTCAATGGTTCACTGTAATAAAATTGAATATCCGATTTTCAAGATATTCCCTTAAAATATTGATTTGTATCAAATTTGAAAATATTGAGAGAAAAAAAAAGATATTTATTGTTGTCTGTTTATAAGGTATCAGAAGTTGTGTGTATCAGAGAAAGGGTTAATTTGTGTTCTTGTATGTAAACAATGTAAATACATTGTATTCATAGAACGTGTGTGTATTTCAGGTTATGTGGATATCCGCCCTTTTATAGTAACCATGGTGCAGCTATTTCTCCAGGTATGAAGAAATGTATTCGAAATGGCCAATATGAGTTTCCGAACCCGGAATGGAGCAGAGTGTCACAAGATTTCTTCAAATTACCCAGGCCAAGATTCACTAACTATTCTTAATTTGTTCTTGTTCTAAGTTCTGATTAGCTTAACCATTATGGTTTAGTCGATCAAATATGGTGTTACTATGTAAATTTTAAACTGGAATGGTTAATACATAATGTTGTTAAGACACCCGGTAGCTTTGTCTGTAGCGAGGTGGGCTTTCGATTTAGGGGTTGTCAGTTCGAACCACAGCTAAGACAGCCATCATTATTACAGACATCTGACAAAAGTCAATAAGACAAGCTTCATTCGTCTTTCACTAATATGCCTAGCATATATATGGAAAAGCAGCGATTTGCTTGGAAAGACTGTTGTGTGAAGAACTGGTGTGAGAAAGACATGAAACATGGGTAGGTGAACTTGCCGCCACGACTTTAATTAAATAAATGTTGAAAACGGCGATATATTCCAGGGAATCTATCAAATATTAAAATCATGTTTAATGTGGCATAAAACACTTTTAAATTAAAGGACATAACATAGTATTTTGGTTATCACTAATAATAATAATAATCAGAGTGAATTTGAAGACTTTAATGTACAATTATGAATATATTGTTAAAATACAAATACACTGAACTTTGGTTATTCAACACGTGAGGTTATAACGTTTATTTGGTGGCCGTTGAATCTTTGGCTATAGGTAGTGTGTTATTGAACTTTGTTAGCACACACGTATATGTATACAAACATATGTTTGTCCATATATTGGAAGAGGTACACGTTGGCTTATGTGAACAGCATGCATTTGGATCAGCCTTTGCATTCGTACAATCTGATACAAACACATATGAACTGTTCAAATAAATACGTGCAGCAGCTTGTCAGAAGCTTCCGTCAACCTTAATGCATGTGAGAATAGTGTAGAATCAGATCAGCCTGAGTCTGATCTGCTTCTAAACTGTTCGACAAGTAGTTCTAGTAGGTTTCATGGAACTTGTTTAACAAAGTATGTATTTGTATCTTTGAGCATAGATGCGCAGGAATACTTTATATACACCCGTAATAATAACGATAAGGTTGGGTTACACATATAGTCGCTCATGAAAACATTTTAAAAAATACATATATACGATTTCTGCATATAAGCACAATCTCATTAAAACCAGACCTAATCGCAACTGCAGAAGCAAATGCTCGTATATATCTGATGTGTTATATTGTAAATAATGTCTAGGAAATATATATTATATTGTAAATAATGTCTAGGAAATATATATTATATTGTAAATTGAGTCTAGTTAATATATGTTATATTGTAAATAATGTCTAGTTGATATATATTATATTGTTAATTGAGCCTAGTTGATATATATTATACTGTAAATTGAGTCTAGTTGATATATATTATATTGTAAATTGAGTCTAGTTAATATATGTTATATCGTAAATTGAGTCCCGTTAATATATATGTTATATTGTAAATAATGTCTAGGAAATATATATTACATGTTCATTGTAAATTGAGTCTAGTTAATATATGTTATATTGTAAATAATGTCTAGGCAATATATGTTATATTGTAAATTGAGTCTAGGCAATATATTATTATATTGTAAATTGAATCTAGTTAATATATGTTATATTGTAAATTGATTATAGTTAATATATGTAATATTGTAAATGATGTCTAGGCAATATATATTATATTGTAAATTGAGTCTAGTTAATATATGTTATATTGTAAATAATTTCTAGTCAATACATGTTATATTGTAAATTGATTCTAGGCAATATATATTATATTGTAAATTGAGTCTAGTTCATATATGTTATATTGTAAATTGATTCTAGTTAATATATGTTATATTGTAAATAATGTCTAAGAATTATATATTATATTGTAAATTGAGTGTAGTTAATATATGTTATATTGTAAATAATGTCTAGGCAATATATGTTATATTGTAAATTGAGTCTAGGCAATATATATTATATTGTAAATTGAGTCTAGTTAATATATGTTATATTGTAAATAATGTCTAGTTGATATATATTATATTGTAAATTGAGTCCAGTTAATATATGTTATATTGTAAATTGAGACTAGTTAATATATGTTATATTGTAAATTGAGTCTGGTTGATATATGATATATTGTAAATTGAGTCTAGTTAATATATGTTATATTGTAAATTGAGTCTAGTTAATATATAATATATTGTAAATTGAGTCTAGTTAATATATATTATATTGTAAATTGAGTCTAGTTAATATATAATATATTGTAAATTGAGTCTAGTTAATATATATTATATTGTAAATTGAGTCTAGTTAATATATATTATATTGTAAATAATGTCTAGTTATTATATATTATATTGTAAATTGAGTCTAATTAATATATATTATATTGTAAATTGAATCTAGTTAATATATGATATATTGAAAAAAATGTCTAGGAAATATTTATTGAAATGTATTTCACAAGATATAACTTACCATAAGATCCAATTTCAATACAGTTGAGATACGTTTTCAACATTATTTCCTATTCTCTTTTAGAGTTCTCAAAGCGGATATCTTTAACACTTTCGCTGCCAAAGGCAAGCCAATGGCAAATAAAGGCTTTTGCAATCAATGCAGACTCAGGTGAGACAGCTCGTAATAAGCTGTCTCTCCTGATGTCTGCTTTGATTGCCACTAAGACAATACATATTACCAAATTGCGTGTTGGACGAAAGATGGAGTGGTTTAATGTTTAGAGAAACTATACTTTGTGAAATTCCGCAGTCAACCAGTTCAACATATGGTACCGAGAGAAGTGTTCTTATAGCAAATCCAACTTTAATATAGCACTATTGTAAAAATGTTTCGCCTCTAGGCGTGATTAAAGGAAATTGCTTATTTCCTGAGAATATTTCCTATGTCAAAATGTATATCGTGGTCAGGATGGGTCATCAAAGCTATTCAAAACAATGATTGGATGTAAGCCGGAGGCTTCGTCCTAGAACACGATCGACATTCCATCTTTTACCTAAAATTGTTTTCCCATAGATATATGTGTCAAACTTGTTTTTATTTCCTAGCAAAGTGACATAAACGGTTCCCATAGACTAGTGGCTAAAGCATTCGATTTGGAAGCGAGAGGTCAATTTCATGTTTAAATCTCAGTGGCGACAATGTGCCTCATTCCGCAACGTTCTGTATTTTACACTTGCATTGCTGGACAAAGCGGTCGAAGGCAATTCACTTAACCCTTCTCAACATACTATATATACGATTTGAAATAACCTCGAAAAAACTATGGAAACTCTCTATAAACGAAATAATATTGAAAGCAGTGTGGTAATATAATAAATTGCTCTCTCTCTCTTGAGCAATTTCTTATTTTGCCTCTGTTCCCAAAATGTGTGCTGCGGATTCGTCAAAATGCGTGTGAAAGAGGGAGATTGGGATAGGAGCCGTCCCGCGAGAAAACCAACACTGTGGACTGCGTAAAGTATCGACCCGGATCAGCATATGCATGCAGCGCAGGGTATCCCGGATAAATACTTTTCGCATCCTGTGGATTTTCTGTATCAGGAATCATTACTCTATACCTCTATCCCTCTGAGAAGGAATGTGTCGGCCTGGATCAGTCTGCGCCGACTGCGCAGGCTGATCTGGGAAGATACATTACGCAGAGGCCATAATGTTTGTTTTCTCGCGGGACGTCTCATATTCCCTTGTCGAATAGAAAGATATGCCTTCATAGCACGGAGGCTTAGTTCTTGTCTTATACGTAATACTCATATCGTCTCTCTTATACGAGATACGGAGAGTATTATAAACTGGATCCTAGACAGTTATATTGAAAACCCGTCAAAGCTCTCTGCATATCTATAGAAGTATTACTGAACGTCGAATTGTATTGCTCGGGAGTTATTTCATTTGCTAATTCCTTTTGTATGAGAAACGCGTTTGTTTAGCTTATTTATTTTACATCGATTGCGAAACAAGATTTCAGCTTATATTAATCACACTTCATGTCTGCTCCCCGGAGCTTTAACCAGTGCCTGCGCCGTTTGAGTGGATAAATCACAAAGGTCGGACATTCTCACCTTTGGCACGAGGTGCCGACGACGACGGTGTATGTCTTCACCATTGTCTTCGACATTATCTGCTCAATTGCTCGACGTTAACCATTTCCCTAATATAGACGCTTTCTGACGCCTCTGCAGCAGACGGCTTTGTGAAAACATTGTGACAAAAGAAGAAATTGCTCAAAACGAGCAATTTCTCCTTTTGACACAATGTTTTCCACTTTTAGTCATAGGTAATCCATTCAATTAAAGAGATTTTCCATTTTTTGACAAGTTATGTTCAAAGTCGTCTGCTGCATAATTGTCGTATGAGGGAAAGGGTTAACAGATATAGCGTTAACCTCGGTTGTTGTGTAGTGGTTAGAGCATCTCGCTTGTGAGCGGGAGAACATACTTTAGCTCTTTCGTTGCCGGATATCACAAAGTCCACTCTTCCATGTTGAGAATTGGACCACTCCATCTTTTGTCTAACAGGTAAAATTTCATGTCTAAATGGCAAACAATGCATATTTCAGGAGAGACAGCTCGTTACGAGCTGTTTCACTTGATACTGCATTGTTTGTAAAAGCCTTTAATTTCCTTTGGCAGCGAAAGAGTTCAACATCGGTGAAGTGAAATTCTTCCTTGCTTGACACTCTGTAGTTATCGGGATAACATAAGACTGGTGCCCTGGACGACCGATATAAACAGATGGGTTTTAAGCTCGAGTAAAAACCAAACCCAGCGTAACTGCGTTAACTGTAGAAAAAGATTTATCTACAAATCAGTGCATTCAGATCTATCTATATTAACGCTGTATTCAGATACCTTTAAAACGTGTCTTATACGTGTTTACGAACATTACGGAACCAGACTAGACTAAGCAGGCACACAGTTGATCAGATTCTAAATTGGTCGCAAAAGCAGCAATGATTGCTTCCCTAGATATTACTTGCAACGGTAAGCATTATGAACACGTAGTACTCAGAATAAATTTGTCACCAATCTAGTCAATACGACAAACATCATTCGTCTTCCACCAATTGGCTATCATTCTACATGGAAAAGTGGCCAATTGCTTGGAAGGACTGCTATTGTAGAGTACTAGTGTGAGAAAGACACATTAAAAGGTGAACTGGCTATCGTGGTATGAAAAATGTGTTAAAACCCATTCAATAAAACAAGTAACCTTATTTATCAAATATATCATGATCTGATAAAGGCTTTAAAAACATCACAATAAATTATATACCCTCGTACATTTGTTATACATAAGCAAACACATATGTGATAGAAGAGCCTATCATTGTATTGTCACGTTAGATGTTGTTTTAATTGAATATGTCTGGAGATATGCCATAAGATTTGCCATTTAGTTTGCCAAGAGTAGTTTTGATAACCATTATCTGTACACTAGACACCATCTGTCAGATTCAATATCAATGCTTCATTGCACAAAATATAATCTACAGCATATAAAATGTGAGTTGCGTGTAGAACCGACTATAAATGTTCAGCATTATATAACATACATCGTCTGCCAGCCCACGGCATTAACTTTGTGTGAAAACCACTGTAATGGTTGTGTCAATACCCCTCTATTTCCTCGGTATATATCTTTCACAGTCAAAGGCAATTAAAGGCTTTTGCAAACGATGCAGATTTATGTGAGACAGCTCGTCACAAGCTGTCTCTCCTGATGACTGCATCGTTTGCCACTAAGACATTAAGTTTTACCAAATTTCGTGTTGGACGAAAAATGGAGTAGTCCAATTTTCAACACGGAAAACTCGTTACAGTTCGTTACTAATATCTGCATTGTTTGTCACTTATAGATTACATTTTATCAAATTTTCTATTGGACGAATTATGGAGTGGTCCAATTTTCAAGATTGAAGAGTCGACTTTGTGATATTCGGCAGTGAAAGAGATAAACGTATTGATGAGAACCTTAGCCTCTTTTTAAATTCTATATGGATATTCAAACTATTTAAAAAGTTCTAACAAAGGCATTGTGCAGTACAGATAACTATTCGGTTTCTTATAACAGTACTCAACACAACATGCTTTCTAAGCAACTGGTTGCTTTTCCGTATAGACTGTAATCCCATCTGTCGAAGCCGAATGATGCTTGTCACAATGACCTTTATCAATCGTCGGAAAGAATGTTTGCCGAGCTTGGGCTTGAACTCACAACACATGGATTGACAGTCCGCGTTGCTACCGACTGAGCTACCGGGGCTCGGCGATAAGTAGTCAGTAAAACGTTACTTTACCTGTGTCAGTCAAGTGAAAATGATCGAGAGTGCTTCTTCATGATTAGCCTTACGAATATTCGTGTACTGGTGAAAGCGAAGCTGGAAAAGCGCAAGAATATTTTTTTGAAAATAGAGTATAGCACTGAGTTGATATTATGCATTTTTCAATCTGTGAATGGAGAAGTCTACTCTGTTTTCGCGAATATTTGGCAGGATGTTATTTAGCTGAGCCAGGTCATGCGAAAATCAATTTTACAGAATTGGCCACCATGTGAGACCCGAATCATTCTAAATAGTTTAGTCAAATGAGGCCATCTTAATGTCTGACATGTAGCCCCACACAGTGGTTTATAGAAAGTGATATGTAAAATAAATGTGTTTTATTTATGATAAAGTGTCATCCCTAAGTGTACGGGTCAGTCATGACAGAGGCCCATAGAGAAGGCTGGGTTTACCCAACTGTATTGCCTCTTTAAGTAAAGGCTTAATTAGTATTATTGGTAGTAGTAGTAATATAAAGCCCGGTTTCCATAAAGCGGAAAACCTACGTGTTTTCGGCGCAGCTTTATCGAACACGCGCCGATTAAATATAATTCGCTCGAGTCTATATTGCATGTTATTGCATACTTTGATATTGTCCCGTTCACTTTGCATTGAAGAAAGTGGTCATGATTTTTCGTTATTGCATACTTTCATATTGTCCCGTTCACTTTGCATTGAAAAAAGTGGTCATGATTTTTCGATCATGACCGCTGTCAAGGAGTGATCATGACCGTAGATAAGGACGTGCGAAAATTCTGCATAATCATGAATGTAGAGCGCCTATGTAATAGAGAGTGCGTCAACCCAAGAACTCGGTCCAACGATGATTTCACAGTACAGGGTCAATAACCTATAATGACGTTACCATTGAAGCGTTTTTCGACGCTGAATATATTGTCGGCGCCGAAATATAATTCGCTTCAGTCTATATTGCATGACGACGTTTCCATTGAAGCGTTTTTCGGCGCTGAATATTGTTGAATAATGCAATGTTTGTTTTAACTTGGAAACGGCCATTGTTCTTGGAGGTCAATAAACATGCGTTTTTATCCGAAAACCGCGTCCGTCGGGTTTCGGCTTCATGGAAACAGTTTTTCGGCGCGTACTCGGCGCGAATTTGCGGTGACGATAAAAACGGCGCCGAAATGTAAGGCTTCATAGAAACCCGGCTATTATTACTTATGGAACACCTTTGTCCAGAATACATGTTATTCTTCGAATCCTTTCCCTTTTGTCCGGCGCCAAGAAAGAAGATATTCGGTACAACTGTTTGACTAGCTGGAGCTTAGCCAAAAAAAATGGTTAAAATCTAAAGAAACATAAACAAGAACGCATCTTGATACAGTGGACTAGCGATATGTCGAAAAGGACCGATACATTACAGTCGTAGTCGAGAGATCCCTCGAAGTATGCTTAGTTAGTGTATGTTTATTATACTTAAGCCACTAAATTCATGTGTACTATATTTAGGTGCTGAACTCTAGATTCTTGGATAGTATAGTCAAAGTTTTAAAACTGTTCAAATGTTGTCTTGAAATAATATAATCATAATTCTGGGATAGAATTAGAGTAATAATTTCACTTTCAAGTACAATAAACATTTAAATATTGATCATTTATGCTACATTTTTACTAGGTAGACATACCCAGCATGCTAAATTGTGTACATGTTCATGAATTATGTTCTACTTACTTTGTTGTCACCTTTAGCAATATTTGCAGAAGTTTCAACATTACAAGTTGATCTCCATCTTGAGTTCAGTTTTTAAAACGCAAGACAATAATGAAATCAAATCAAATAAACAACGCAGCAGCAGTTCTGATTGCTTATCTGACTTATCGGAACTGCTACTAATCTGTTGATAAAAGACGACAGATACGGTCGAGTTAAACGATTTATGCGAATTACTCGTGTTACATGTTCCAGAGCTCTAGATAAGGGGAGTTTTGTACGTTCTAAAATCCTTATTTGACCCTCTTACCCTATGTTGTGGGTACTCAAAAGAATCGTCTCATTGAGACGATTCTTTTGAGTACCCACAGCATAAGGTTCGATCGGAAAATGTGAGAGATATTGTAGGTAAAAGAGCTGTATACTCCTCCTTATCTGGACCTCTGAAGTTCGTGTTATCGCGGCTCCAGTGTCCCTTAAATTCCTGTTAATGTGACGAGACTCAATAACTTAAGGATCGAATATTGCATCAGTATATTTACAATAAAGTTGACTTCTACGAATATGTTTAAACGTATTTAATTCACATATATTTTACATAGTAGGAAACATCAAGAAATAAACAATGGAGAAATGGATTGGACTGAAAGCTGATAGCTTATTTTAGGTCCTCTCCAATAAAGATTGATTTACAGGAAGCACGGTGAATATTTAACATTTTCAGAAAATATCAGCAGACTTTAGCTTTGTAATTTATCAAACCAGAAAAACAAAAACAGAATAGAGAGTGGATAGATAGCAACAGAGCGTGAAAGGAGGTGAAAGGGGGAATATAAAGAGAGAGAGAGAGAGAGAGAGAGAGAGAGAGAGAGAGAGAGAGAGAGAGAGAGAGAGAGAGAGAGAGAGAGAGAGAGAGAGAGAGAGAGGGGGAGAGAGAGAGAGAGAGAGAGATAGAGCGAGAGAGAAGAGAGAGAGAGAGAGAGAGAGAGAGAGAGAGAGAGAAGAGAGAGAGAGAGAGAGAGAAGAGAGAGAGAGAGAGAGAGAGAGAGGAGAGAGAGAGAGAGAGAGAGAGAGAGAGAGAGAGAGAGAGAGAGAGAGAGAGAGAGAGAGAGAGAGAGAGAGAGAGAGAGAGAGAGAGAGAGAGAGGGAGAGAGAGAGAGAGAGAGAGAGAGAAAATTATAGCTATGGCTTCCCTTCTTCGCGTGCAGGGCTACGGGTTAACATTACGTGCTGGTATTAGGATAAGTGTACCTACAGAACAGGTAATTAAGCAAGGAAACGCGGAGATATATGATTGACCTACTTTTCAACGAGGAGTGAAGCACCATGTACACACAAGAAAATTATATACACAACTATGTACAAGAGAAAGTTGATGCAAGGCATCAATGTCGCCGGAAAAGACTGCATTGATTTATTTATGTATTCTTGACTTTCCTTAGTCTATTCAAACGTTAGGAACGTTGAAATGAAAACATTTACTTATAAATTTTATATTCATACCTACATTAGGGTATCTATAAAAAATTAACGAAATGTGTACACATTTATCTGGCTTAAATTTAATTTTGCTGTTGTTACTTATTTAAATAATAGTATTCATTCATATAATTTCAATGTTTGTCAATCTTATTCGAATCACAAGGTAAATATCCTGGTATTGCTTTAAAGGGAGGTAATTTGAAGAAAACAAAAGTCTTCAAAAGGAGAAATATATCAGCATTACCGTCTACAGTTTAAATTGTTCTATTGTTTGTGGATTTAAAAATGTTCTTTTTTTCTTATTTCTACATGTACAACGAAATATTGCGGCTTCTCTTTGACGCTTTGCGTCAAACATTTGTCTTGTACTTGTCTAAAATAAAATAATATCACTCGCTTTTTCATATCGAAATGCGCATGCGCGAAAATCGATGTTAAAGGTCACGAAACTACACAACAGAATAGGGTCTATATTTAGCTTAGAAACAGTTCCTACTTTAGATATTCATGGATTAACATTATTAAATGAATTCTACACAAATCAAAACATCTCTTTGAACATGAAAACAACATTTGCTATTAAAAGGAGAATCCGAAATTGACCTCAATGATGACACATAAGAGTCTGCATTAGGGGGTGTTGGTTCACGTCTTGAAGGGACCACTTTTGTCTTCGTAAATAAGACAAAAAACTTAAATGCGAGTGAAATAAAAAAAACTGCAAACATTAAAAAATCGGAATATTTATTTCATTTTAGATGTGTCATTTATTAGTGTTCGTAAACAACCACAATTGTAATATGTTCAAATCATCTAGATTTGTTTCTTTCTAATAATAAGCCGCCCTCCCATGTGATTTCCGAAAAGCTATTAAAAATAGAAGTCGCGGGCTTCTGCCCGGCGACTAATAAGAACAGAATACGAATACCATCTGATATAATATATAAGGACGTAACACTCGTGTTGAAATATATGTATATAATAGACTATGAATGAATGTAGACTTTCTGGATTTAGAAAGGTTTTTGCATATGCTAAAATCCTTATTGAGCATTCAAATTGTGTTTACAGACGATTCTTATGAGTAGCCCTCGGGTTCTAGCAACATAGTTTTAAATTAGTTCATAACGAAATAGTGCAGGACGAATATATTTAAACAGGAACTGGCATAGTGATATATTAGATTATAAGACTTTGACTTCTGGTTCCGAATGAATCTTTGGACCGTACAAAGTGGTCCCCTGGCAGATTGTTTCTCGGTAAAGAGGATTAGACGTATGAATGAAATTCAATCAAGAACTTAGACCGTCTTATACGGGCTTTTGGTCGATGAAATATGCATGAGTTCATTTATCAGTTTATACCGACCTTATATACAATACAATACAATACAATACAAAATATTTTATTTGCAATCATGTACAAGCAGTACAAATAACAAAATACAGAGAATATACAAGCCAAATACACACCGTGGCTCCGTACTTTTGTTTTATTAGTCGCCGGGCAGAAGCCCGCGACTTCTATTTTTAATAGGTTTTCGGAAATCACATGGGAGGGGGGATTATTATTAGAAAGAAACACATTTAGATGTCTTGAACATATTACAATTGTGTTTGTTTAAAAACACTAAGTAATGACACATCTAAAATGAAATAAATATTCCGATGTTTTAGGTATTTTCAGTTTCTTTATTTTGACTCGCATTTATGTTTTTTTGTTTTATTTACGAAGGCAAAACAGTCCCTATTAGCTAGACTGAAATACTTTATTTTACACTATATACTACATGTAACCAAAGGCGATAACTACAAACCTTTACGTCGCACAGTCTAATTTGGTTTACATACCAACTGCGTAGATTAATTGCAGAGAGCCGCTCTTTACACTCACTTACAAATAGTAAATCATAGGTGATTTAAAATGTTTATTTGGTTCGAAACAAATGAAGAAAAGAACAAACCGAGATAAAACTGGTTTTAATAGAAAAATTACTTTGAACGAACATTCTCTGCCTATAAAGAGAGTTTCAAGAACGACACCTCTGCGATTAAGAAAGAATCGGTCTTTCTTAATAAATTATTTCGTCCTTGACAATTTTAAATGTGTCATTTAATTCCCTAAAGGCATATTGCTTCCGATCTGCATATTGGTATGCATCATTGACACAAGGACGCTCATCATAATATAATTTTAAAACATGAGTAGTTTGTTTATTTCATTATAAAAAAGGAAGGAAAGAATTAAAATAAATTGACATGTTGTAGGGCTCAGTTTATGTTCGAAATTAAGTTTAAATTATACAACAATTTCATTCAGATTTAACTGTTTAGCTGATATTATATTTCGAATGTGGTCTAATTCATAAATATTGGACTACATTTCAACATTTGTTAAAGTATGATATAATTAGGATGCCAAGCTAATATCATTTTGAGAAAAAGAGAAAACTCATGTCTTCAGCGATTTAACCCTTATCTCATTATTTTAAAAGTAGATTGCTGCAAAGGTGTCCTCTGTTGACTTTAATAGAGGAAAGGTAAAATGACGTGCTATTGCATGCACATCCTAGATTGTCTGTTTAGTGTTTTTATTGAAAAATAATAAAATTCAAATATTCTGACAAACATCTTGAAAAGTGTATGTGGAATTCACAAATCTTATAATTCTTACTTAATGAAAGCACTGTATACATACTAAGACTAATGATTGGCAAGATTACTCATTTCTATTACTGTTTATGATCAATAATTAGTTGGTTGTGTGTATGGTCAACCTACTTTGAAATGGAGATTGATCATAAACAATGAAAGGCTTCAATTATCATTCACTTCGTTGATCAAACAATGCAAGTTATGAAACATTATCACTTGACCCCACCCCTGATGTTCCAATATGCCCCTCAGTTGATAACTGTTTATTCAACTACTATAATGTTAGTGTTATGCATAACTGCAGTATGGATTTCCGGCGATATTGATGCGTTGCATCAACTTTCTCTTGTTGATCCTCTATATAACGAGCAAAGATTTATTTAAACGTTTCATCAAGTAAAATACGCTTTTCTCTCAAACGTCAGTTTAATTAACCCTTTCCCTCATATAGACGCTTACTTACGCCTCTGCAGCAGACGACTTTTTGAAAACTTGGCGACAAAAGAAGAAATTGCTCAAAACGAGCAATTTCTCCTTTTGTCACCATGTGTTCAACCCTAATCGATTATTGTTCTTTCATTTCAAGGGATTTTCTGTGCTTTTTCCTTGACATTGTCAAAGTCGTCTGCTGCAGATTTGTTGTATGTTGGAAAGAGTTGAATCGTTTAGCTCTTACAAATGCGTTACCATTTTCCTCGACACTTTCATGAATACGTGTACGGTAGCAAGTGATTTTCACAAAGGACTCCAACAACAGTTGCAATTTGTCTGAACCGCGTTACTAACTACCGAACATTAGTTGAATTCCATTATAAAGGATAAGAGAAATTAAAACAGGCGATACCTTAAAGGTGCTGACCTCCAGTATTTAGATTTAATAGTCAAAGTTTTAAAACTGTTCAAAAGTTGTCTTGGAATATTGGAATCATAATTCCTGGATAAAATTAATAATATCGCTTTCTAATTTTATAAACATCTACATCGATCGTTTATTTGTTTCATTTTTAATGGGTAGACATACCCATTAAGCCAAAGTGTGTACCTTCTAATTTATTTCTTACTCTGTTGTCCCAATTAGGAATATTTGCAGAAGTTTTAACATTTCAAATTGTTGATCTTCATCTAGTGATTAGCGTCTTTAAATATAAAAAAGAAACGAATTATTAAATGAATTTTTAAAATAAAAAGAAAGCTCAGCGAAAGATGGCCTTAATTTTCGCATCAAGTTTAGAAACATTGTTACGTCACTTGCCTTGTAACATGAAGGTATTTAATCAAACGTATGTTTGTTTAGAAATTGGCCAGGCGAAATGATTTATCTTTTTCACTAGAATAAATAGTGTATGAAAAATTACCAGATTAGCGAAATATACAATGTGTGTTTACACAGCATAAATTAATTAACGGACGTCCATAATAAATCATTTGGCTTATGTGGTGAGGGCGAGTTATTTCTCGTTAGTGTGTCCCAAATAATATGAAATGCGCAAGAAATATCTGAAAAACTATTACTGTCATTGGCCATATATACATAAATTTGCTACTTAAATGCATTCAATTTCTGTGAAGATTATAAATAGTTTAGCGAAATATGTATACGTTGCAATGAAACATAGCAAGGCTAAATTATAACACATTAGTATGTGATGGTCTAGCTTTGATAAGCGTTTTACGATCAACATTTTATCAAAACTTACATTAATATGACAATTCGAAAATAGATCAGTTTGTCCATACACTTTTACATTGTTAAATGATCGTAAATTCCTCCGGAAAATCCATTTCTCCGTTTGTACATTTTTTTATCAAAATTTCTTTCATTGCTATAAACATATTTTTGTTGTTGTTCTATGCAATAACATATATATTGTATTGCAATGTTTTGAATTTAAGACAAAAGTAAATATAAGGTATATCAAACATCCTGACTTTTTTAACAGTTATATGCTCCGATAGTCACTAGAAACTACTGATCGTAGACGGTTAATACAAATCGTTGAGTTTGATCGAGGACAAGATCGGTTAGCTGAATGTATATGAGCCGTTCCATGAGAAAACCAACATTATGGCCTCTGCGAAATGTATCGACCCAGACCAGCCTGCCCAGTCCGCGCAGGCTAATCCGGGCCGACACTTTCCGTCTCTGGGAAATAGAGGTATAGAGTAATGATTTCTGAAACAGAAAATACACAGGAGGCGAAAAGTGTCTGTTCGCGGGACGGCTCATTTTACATATACCACGACCAAAAATGATATCGCTTCGACCAAAATGAAGACCTGTCAGTGAATATCATATATATGCCATGACTTACTAGCCCGTTGGCCTATTTCATACAAACCACTCGATGGAATTCAATAAAATGTTACATGAAGCTTCTATACCAAGAGGAGATGTGCATATCACAAAGTTCTTACAATTGCATGTTATTTTACAGAGTTATGTCCCTTTTGTTGGTCGTTTCGGTAGCCATATTTTGAGTCAAGGTGCTGTTTCGGGGGTATTCATCATCTTCAGTGATAGTTCTAGTTTGTATTGGTGACTATAAATCTCCATTTTATTCATCCTTAAATCTGCATTCAAACGGGTGAATGAACTTTTGTCTGTTCAGTATTTTCCACTGTCATGACCGTTAAAGAACTTGACTTTGATTGATGGCGCCTGAAAAAATATCCATTGTTTTCCAGTTGATTGAATCGTTCAGTAAAACCCTCATTAATGTTCTCCCAGAATTCCATCCATGTAATCAACTCTACAGCGTGTGAGGACCTCGTATCTTAAACTGTTAAAAACCCCTTTTTTTTTTTTTTGCACACTGCGTACATCTACACACAACTGTGAGTCATCGGACCTGAGCCGTCCTGCGAAAAACAACAACATTATGGCCTCTGCGTAACGTATCGACCCAGATCAACCTGCGCAGTCCGCGCAGACTGATCCGGGCCGACACATTTCGTCTCAAGGGGATAGAGGTATAGAGTAATGATTCCTGATACGAAAATTCAAAGGAGGCGAAAAGTGTCTATCCGGGTAATCCTGCGCGGCATGCTTAGTTGATCCGAGTCGATACTTTACGCATAGTCCACAATGTGGGTTTTCTCGGGGGATGGCTCAACTGTTAAATAAAAAAAAAATGTGCAGTGCGTACATCTACACACAACAGTGTGTCATCGGACGTCGTATTCTTAATTCTTTCAGCGCCGAATTGTTTAAAGTAGTCTATTCCATATTCAAAATCGGGCCTCTCCATTACTCATGTAATCAAAGTTTAGACAATTTTGATAACTAAAAGGCAAACAATGCTAATTTCAGGTGAGACAGCTCGTTACGAGCTGACTCACCTGAATCAGTATTGTTTGCAAAAACCTCAATATTGCCTTTGGCGCTGAAAGGGTTAAACTGTCCGTCATTTGATTATTAAAACTAGTTCCAATCACATTACGATTGAATATGTGTATTTCAACACTCAAATTTACATGAAACGATTCAACACGCGCTTAAAATAGCTTTTGAGTTATTTTCCCTGTCTATTCAAGAAGACAGACATGTTGTTTGCTAACGGAGCCTTTGTTTTTCTAGTTGATATACTTGTCCAGTACATCCTCGCTAAAATTCCCCTAGAATTTAACTTGTGTTATTTACTCTTTGCTTTATAAGTGTGATATTTTCTTATATTCTTTTCAAAATCACGTATTCCTGATTATGGGATCTGATAATATAATGATCAGTGCTGCAAAATCAATGTAATGTTTGGCGATCTTGTTGTATCTTTGAAACGGTATAAAATAAAAGTCATCGACTTCTTTAAATAACCTAATATTTCGAGCTCAAATAGTGCATTGGACTTTAAATTATAACCCTAATAATAGGCAGGAGCTCAACGATTTTGATTTAGAAACGAGGCTGATCACATTTTATTAATCTCTTTTTGTTAGCCCATAGTTTGATTATTTGGTAGAAATCAATTAACCCTTTCAGCGCCAAATGCAATATTGAGCTTTTTGCAAACAATACAGATTTCAGGGGAGTCAGCTCGTAACGAGCTGTCTCACCTGAAATCTGCATTGTTTGGCTGTGAGTTATAAAAATATTCCAAAAATCCTAAAACATGAAAATAGAGTCGTACGAGTTTGAAACATGGAAGAGTCTACTTTAAACAATTCGGCGCTGAAAGAGTTAAGTCAAACCTTCCGGTAACTCGTGTTGCACCGTGTTTCAACTCTATTCCGTTTCAGATATTGCGCAACACTTGCTTTTTAACCGTACACCGGTGGTTGATGTCGATGGTTCTGTCGTTGCAGTGCAATTATCAGCGATTAGAAATCCATGAAATTAAACAGTTGTCTCTCATCGCTTTATTATTTCTACTCCCATCTATTTGCGTAGTGCGGTTAATTTATTCCGGCGGTTACACATCATACATCTTTGGTTATTTACATCTCCAATGATGCTTCTTGGTATGACAATGCCGATATACTTCGTATATATCGTTTATAGTTATTTTGATATACTTGTACATATAGAAAAGGCATAGTTTATCGTTTAACCCTTTCCCTCATATAGACGCTTTCTGACGCCTCCGCAGCAGGCGGCTTTTGAAAACATAGTGACAAAAGAAGAAATTGCTCAAAACGACAAAATATGTTCAAAGTCGTCTGCTGCAGAATTTTCGTATGAGGGAAAGGGTTAAAGTAATTTAGTTTGCCAATTATAGAGTATGAGGGTGTACATGTAACTTTTGACAATCTTCCTCATTATCTTAAAGTTGAAATTAATAATTCTTAATAAAAAGTTGTTATTATAAAGGACTTGAGTACACAACTATATATCAGCCGTTCCACGAAAAAACCAACATCGTGGACTCTGCGTAAAGTATCGACCCGGATCAGCTTGAGCATGCCGCGCAGGCTCACCCGGACAGACACTTTTTGCCTCCTGTGGATTTTCTGTTTCAGGAATCATTACTCTATATCTCAATCCCCCTGAGACGGAATGTGTCGGCCAGGATTAGCCTGGGCGGACTGCGCAGGTTGATCTGGATCGATACATTACGCAGAGTCTATAATGTTGGTTTTCTATTGAAGATTTACATAAAGAATCCACATTCAAACAAGCAATGCAAAATGATGATTATGCGATTGTAATGAAGACGTTCTAGATCAGTAGGACTTAATTGAATGTGAAATATATAGAGTTTAATTAACATTGTTTTCATGATACAGGATTTAAATCCCAAGTGGAAGAGATTCTTGCGATATAAAAACGAGTGCGCCATAGCGCACGAGTTTTTATATCGCAAGAATCTCTTTCACGAGGGATTTAATTCCCAAATCATGAAAACAATGTTTATTAAACTATATAGTATATACTCGGCCATAATTTTCGTTTTTAAACGACAATACCCCTTGCAGCTCATTTATTTTAGCTCAGAAGCAGAGAGATCTGAATGACGTAATCTGCCAGTTTTGCAGTGACGTCACAACGTGCGCACCGACAAATGTGTACATTGATTGAAATAAATGTGTCATGTCGATTCAAGCTCTTATTTGAGGATTTAAAAGTGCAATAGTGGATTATTTAACTGTTCATCAAGGAAATAAAGTGTTAGTAGTGAAAACGGAGCTTAAAAGTGTTTAACGATGAGTTTATTTTTGTCTTGAGGCATTTATCAATTGCAGCAAAGAAATATTTTCTCGCTGCATATAAACACGTTTTCGTGTAAACAATTGGAATAACTGAAGGCATATACATAAGTTGTTAGAGTTTTATTAATTCTGATCTGATAATTTAGTGCAGTTCTTTCTATATAGAATAATAACATTTGGAAGCTGCGAGTTTGAACTGGATTCTATAACCATAAATCGTAATGTGACTGTGAGTTAAATTAATTGCCGTGTTGAAAGCTGGAGTGTTTACACATTGGCACAAGTTTTGACATTCTAGTCACTGTCTGAGTCACTCAGTGGCATAATGCGCCTAAATTTCATCCTTGGAGAGAATGGTGCTTCAACAGATGGTGGACTGGTGTAAATTAAAGTTGAAGGTCCCTCCATTGATTGTTGTTGATCCATGGAAAATGGAGGAGCTTGATGCCATAGCCTGTTTCTGGTGGTAAGTTTTGTTTAAACATTGTGATTGTTGTATGTCAGGTGAAATTGGTTGCATCAGAGTTTTTACAGTTTCATTATTTGTTTTCATTAGGCCAAGAGAGATTTGTTTCTGTTGTTTCTCATTTACTTTGGAATAATTGTTTACGCTTTGAATGTTTTTGTGACCACTCATTTGGATTGTTGTTGGTGGTGGCAATCCTATATCAACACACTTTTGAAGTTGGTGTTTCCTTATGCTGTGATTGGTCAATCTGCGAGGTTGTTCTGTATCATTTATACTTGAGCAGTTGCTTACCATGTTTTTGACCAATTTGTAAATATGATTTCTCCCCATGGCCTGATTTTTGTACCACCCTTGAGGGGAATCTGAATGGTTTACGAAAAGCATTGACACTTAAGAAAAATGGACTGTCGGCAGACAGCATTTCAGAAGGACGGTTTTCCTTGTAGATATTGTATGCTTGTACAGGGCAACGATTCTCTTCAATAGAGGCCCATGCTTTTGGCTTAAACTGGTGTTGCGAAAATCCGCGCCTGTTCTGGTCTTGGTTTTTCTTTCCTTGATATGGCAAAGATATGGGTCGCCATCTTCATCATGGAGAACTTCAATATCGCCCCACTTTAAATCACGCTGTTCTTGTCCCCCTCTCATACCAAGTACTAATGAAAAGGTCAAGTGAAGCAAATTTACAACCTGTTGTGGTGTGTCATGACCAAGCTGACCACATTCAAAAAGTTTCTCTATATCAGCGTCAGTAAGCTCATCACTTTCTCTAGGTTTGTTTCCCTGGCCATTCGCCTTTAAATGGCTCATTTTTGCCTTTATACACTGGTTGCTGTGAGGGAAAAGAGCGTTTTGGTTGACTTGATGTGGGTAATACTTGGTCTTTAAGTATCTGTCCAAGCTAGACATAAGGCCCCGTATTGGGGTATCACTAAACAGAGTCTGGTAGAGTCCGGTAGAGTCTGGTCGTCAAATATCCCACTATATCACTGTTTTGTTGTGTTTTTGTATTGAAATGAATAAAATAAAGTGCTATTGTATCATATAAATAAAAATAAAAAAGGTATTTGCCTATTTTAGTTCATTTTCGAGTGAATATATAGAAATATTATATGCGTGAACACGGACACTCACAGGTAGAGTCTGGTCATTATTTAGCAAAAAATACAAAGTTTTATACGATTTTTAAGTTATTAAAAGTTTAATTTGATTTATATGCGTCATATTACATATTTATTTCTTATATTATTTCTGCTGATAATAGGTAAAATAGTGGAATATTGAGGATTTTTAACGATAACATTGTGTTTCGTAAATTTATCAAAATGGCTGACGTGAAATTTCTGTTTATAATGCGGCCCTATCGTACATCCTGAACGAGTTATGCACTAAATTCTATTTCTATTATGGGCCAACTAATTGATTAGGTGTGATCAACAGATTAGTGTTATAATTACCAAGATTTTAAATGTATGAAAACTACTAGATTGAAATAATTTTATGTTTTATATGTCATTAACATTAATTAAACCAAATGCTTAGAGGGCTATATACTTACTTAAAAGTAATTCATATGAAATTGCAGATTAAATTGAGTGACATCGACCAGAGTAAATTAATATTTTGTTCCGATGAAGAGTTTTCGACTTGTAAAGCCATTAACATATGTTTCCCACAAGCCAAAGTTCTTTGCGCGAAACATTTGAAGGATAATGCGGTAAATAAACTCAGTAATTGTCTTCCTCAACCTGAGGTTAACCGCATTATTTGCAAACTCTTCTGTCCAAATGGTATCTTAAGTGCTGAAACTGCAACCCCATTCACAGAAATGGACCAAGAAATATCCAATACACATCCAAATTTGACATATTTACAACGGATACTTACCAATTTGGAGAAGCATATGTTTCTCCCCAAACTCAAACATCCCCGGCTACCACAACAATGGTTTAATAATGCAAATGAGTCGTACAACCATGTTATCAAAAGGACGACAAACTGGGTAGTCCAGAAATTGCCCGACATGATAGAAAAGTTACTAGAACTTGAACAGTGTCAAACTCTTGATGTGAGAGGCGCAATACACGACTCGGGTAAATATTGTTTGGCGACACAAGCGTCGGTGCTACATGTTTCTCATGCTACATGGACACAGTTAAGTCCTGACCAGAGATCAAGGCGATTTATTAAATTATCGAACTTTAAGTCGCATCACATTTCAAGCATCACATTAACAGATAGGCAACTAACATTACCCTCCATTACGATAATTGCACGAAAACTCGGCAGGCGCAAACGCCTGAAAAATTGCAAAACATACACAATTGAAAATGAAAAACACGGATTATATTGAAACACATTCATGTAAAACGGACTGCATATTTTAGTTGCAAACCAACAACAATATATTTGTTATCAATCATTCGCCAATACCTGTATGTCAGTTGTACATTCGACATTTTCAACAATAATTCCTCTATATCTGTCTAAACTGTTAACGCTAGGACAAGGTTTATATTTGAGTACTGGTTATGTCACCAGGAAGCAGACATAAAGAAGCGGAAAATATAAACCAAAAACAATGAATAAAAATTCCAAAAAATGGAGCTCTGTGTAGGGTCTTTTGTGTTAACCTAAAATGAGATCACGTCACCAATTAGAAACGAATCAAACACACCTAAATCTTGAGGATACAAAATAAACCGGCATACATCTATTAGAGATTCGGGTTGAGACAAATTTGTTAAGGGAGAATTCCTGGTTTGTCCTTTGCGAATTACTCGATTTAATAGCGAGCTGGCAGGGGAAGGGCTCTATATTGACTTATAGGTTTCGCGGGTAATGTTGGCCCCGGATTCACATGTCGGCAATGTCTGCATGCTAAACAAGCGCTGTGAGCACCCTAAGCTAGCACGCTCAACAGTGGTGCAGCGGTAGCTGGGTGCTGCTGCTCGGCCATGCTTTGAATCTCTATCAAATGAATGTACATAGAACCAAAATCATAAAATAACAAATCCAAAAAATGCAGCTCTGTGTAGGGACTTTTACGGCTCTATTTTGGTAACCTAAAATGGAAAACATAGAATAAATTCCCAAAAATTATATAATATAGATCCAAACATCAAATTTTAGGCCATGAGAGAGTTCCCCCACGTGGTGTGGCCTGGATACAATATTTCGCAAAATGCATTTTATGAACTATATCAGGATATATAATTATTTTTCAAGTTAAAAAAAGAATGCAAATATGGTTTAGTTTGATTCTACTTTTTGCGGAATGTAGTATCTACACAGTCTCTTTAATTTCATATGAATTACTTTTAAGTAAGTATATAGATCTCTAAGTATTTGGTTTAATTAACGTTAATGACATATCACAGTGCTTGCACTAACTTTTTGAAACAGGAAGTCCTGACTTCCTGGGTCTGAATTTTGGAAGTCCTGCTCTAATTCTTGGAAGTCCCAGGTGATACGGGCTGGCTTTTTTCGCATCTTGCACATTCTATTGTGTTTCCCTTTGTTTTATTTTTAAATACATTATTGGAAAAGAAGCTAATTAATACAGAAAGTGGATATTGCTCCTTTGTCAACAATGTTATTGTTGGTTCTATCATAACACTTTTAAACCAGTAGGTTTTTATGTGATATAGAATGCTTTTTTCCAGTCATGTGTCAAAAGCTATCCAGCATAAAATTCATCAAAAGATTGGCATGGCCATGATTCATTACATTCACATTAAACATGAATTATGTTCTTAAATCACATTCAGTATGGCAAAAGGAATGGATTTCTGTTAATGAGTTATTGATTTTATTTTATACACCAGTAAATAAAGTGTTCTGCAGTGAGACATATTACAAACACACTTTAAGGGCACTAAACTTTCATAATAGTCAACTTTAAAACAAATAAGAATGAGTGTGAGTAATACTTTCTTGAATGACATTTCCGATTTCCAAAATGCAGAAAATGCACGAAAACCCATTACAAAATTTACAATATGTATTTTCACCTCAAGACTTCAGTTTCTTTTATATTTTAAAAATATTATGAACTAAAATGGGCTTATATGCAATTTATTTCATAGGCAAGTCATTTTTGACAGCTGGCTGTGATTTTGATAGATCTTCATGTCAACTTTGTTTTTAAAAAATCGGCAATTAAAAAGCGGTATAGCTAGATACCGAAAACAACGTTGTTTTCGCGGAAACAACATTTTCTTACGAAAACAACTTTTTATATGACTATAAAGCCCATACTTCCATATTTTATTATAAGTATTACCTCAATAGCACCGTTACGAACATATAAAGATAAATGTTAACACTTTAAAATCTTATTTTTGTACTTATAATAGCGAAATAGATAAATTTCATAATGGCATAGGCTAAAACCCGTATAAATAATTAGAATCGGCTCACGGAAACAGCTCGGCTGTCACGAAAACAACTTTATATATGCCTGTTAAGCTCATAAAACCATATTTTATTATATGTATTAGCTCAATAGCACATTCACGAACATATAAAGATACATTTTAACACTTTATAATCGTGTTTTTGTTCTTATTATAGCAAAATTGATAAATTACATAGTGGCATAGGCTAAACCCCGTATAAATAATAAGAACCGGCTCACGAAAACAACTCGGCTGTCACGAAAACAACTTTATTTATGACAATATTATCCTTATAACAACATTTTGTCATATTCATTAACTTAATAGGACATGAACGAACATATAACGATACATTTTAACAATTTGTTATAGTGTATTTATACTTATATTCGCGAATTAGAGAAATTACATAGTGGCAAAGGCTAAAATCCGTAAATGAATAGAATCGGCTCACGAAAACAACTTTGTCTGTCACGAAAACAACTTAATTTATGACAATGTTACCCATACTACCACACTTTTTCATCTTTATTAACTCTATAGGACATTCACGCACATTTAGCGATATGTTTTTACTGTTTGTAAATGTGTTTTAGTACTTACAATCGCAAATTAGATAAATTACATAGTGTCAAAGGCTAAAATCCATGTTTAGAATCGGCTCACGAAAACAACTTGGCTGTCACAAAAACAACTTTATATATGACTTTATAACCCATATAACCATATTTTGATATTAATTAATTTAAAAGCACATTCACGAGCATGTTACGATGCAATTTAACAATTTGAAAGTGTTTCAATATCTCTTGAACGGGTGGTTTCACCTGACACGCATCGAAAGAGGGTGGCAGACACTCTGTCGGCCCTACAGTGTGTTACCTGACATATGTCAGAAAGCCAGATATATTCCAGCAATATACAGCTTAGTTTCACCTTACACCTGACACATCTGCATCAATGAAAGGTCTTGATATATAAAGGTAACATCTACGATCCTTATTACAAAACGTTATTCTGTGTCACACGTAATATTCGTTTTTATTTTCATTTATTCTTGTGTAATCACGTGCATGTTATATGATAATAATGTCGGAATTTTATCCATGCTGTATGTGTTCAGAGAATTGTGAAGACCACTGCATTTTTTGTGAGGTAAGTGTTTTCTTTGTATTTGTATTGCCCTTTCCATTTATGACAATTCTGCAGCAGACGATATTTTATGTCAACAAATAGAAAATTGAATGGACAACCTATGAAAACATTGTGCCAACAGGAGAAATTGCTCGTTTGAGAAATGACTTATTTTGTCACTATGAACTTGGAAAATGTATAATTATTTTAAGAAAAGGAGCCATCGCTAAATCTTAACGAGTTCTACTTTTCTTCTAAGAATTGACGAGTGACTGAATGTGATATATATTCCCGTGCTGTTGATTGAATTGAAAACTTGGAAAATGTATAATTCTTAAAAGAAAAGGAGCATTCGCTAATTTCTAACGATTTCTACTTTTCTTCTAAAAATTGACGAGTGACTGAATGTGATATAATTCCCGTGCTGTTGATTGAGTTGAAAACTTGGAAAATGTATAATTCTTAAAAGAAAAGGAGCATTCGCTAATTTCTAACGATTTCTACTTTTCTTATAAAAATTGACGAGTGACTGAATGTGATATAATTCCCGTGCTGTTGATTGAGTTGAAAACTTGGAAAATGTATAATTCTTAAAAGAAAAGGAGCCTTCGCTAATTCTTAACGAGTTCTACTTTTCTTCTAAGAATTGACGAGTGACTGAATGTGATATACTGATTATATTCCCGTGCTGTTGATTGAATTGAAAACTTGGAAAATGTATAATTCTTGAAAGAAAAGGAGCCTTCGCTAATTTTTAACGAGTTCTACTTTTCTTCTAAGAATTGACGAGTGACTGAATGTGATATATATTCCCGTGCTGTTGATTGAATTGAAAACTTGGAAAATGTATAATTATTTTAAGAAAAGGAGCCTTCGCTAATTTTTAACGAGTTCTACTTTTCTTCTAAGAATTGACGAGTGACTGAATGTGATATACTGATTATATTCCCGTGCTGTTGATTGAATTGAAAACTTGGAAAATGTATAATTATTTTAAGAAAAGGAGCCTTCGCTAATTTTTAACGAGTTCTTCTTTTCTTCTAAGAATTGACGAGTGACTGAATGGGATATACTGATCTCACTTTAGATGTCAGGGCATCGCCAAGAAAGATCGCAAACTGTGGGATGATGATATATTGTCTTATTATTGTGTCACTTGTCGTTCTTCTGAGGATGGAAAGTTTGATTTCGTCAAAGGTCTACAGAGACTCGAGCTAGCTATCTAAATTAGCGATCCCGGTAGGAACTTACTTGCTAGCTATCTTAAATATGGGCTCAACGTCGTTTTCAACAATGTTTCAGTCATATCACGGCAACTAGGTATATTCAACGCCATGTTTTAGCGATCCAATAAATACTTTAGTTGCTAGCTATCTTAAATATGGGTTATAGCAGTTGTGAGAAAATAATCAATGATAGAACGTTGTAAGAGTTGAAAACATTGTGAGAACATGTTCATAGAACATTTTATGATTTAAAAAAATATGTTTAACATATTCTCAGAAGTCATTTGCGTACGACAATTTATTTTCTTAAAAACAATGCGGTTTCCGTAGGCTTGTAACTAATTTTTATAAAAGATAACCAACGATAACCAACACAACAAGTAAGTAAGTATTAATCTTAATACATTTGTTAAATAAAATTCATTAAAGTCATTTTCCTAGATCATTATAATGTTGTTTTCGTGGGCTGCTAGGATGTTTTCGTAGGCTGATGGGCGTGATTCGGATTAAACGTGAAACGTCTGTTCTTACATAAAAAACTACACTTAATCAAATAATAATTATGAAATAAATAATGTGTTCCCATTTTAACGGCAATTAATATAAAACTATTCACTCACCATATTTAACCCGTCGACATTGAGACGACATATTTCCGTTCCACCAGCATAATCTACGCATTTATATGGGTTTTAGCCTATGCCGAAACCGAAATACATATTTTTCTATAATAAGTACAAAATAATGTTAAAAAATGGATTTTTTTTGTTAAAAATGTATTTGGCATGTGTTGTTTAAATGATATTTGATGAAAAAATAGGGTTATATGGGCTTTATAGTCATATAAAAAGTTGTTTTCGTAAGAAAATGTTGTTTCCGCGAAAACAACGTTGTTTTCGGTATCTAGCTATACCCATTAAAAAGTGTTTCCTATGGATTCAGGGAAACAAAATAATAATCTTTAAACAGTTAAATTAATATAGGGACATTCTTTTATCATATCCTAGTATGTTTTTACATGGGTTATTGAAATTAATTACCCCTACGCTGTTTATAATGAAAAATAGAATTGATTGGTGTGAAGTCGTTTTCAAGTGTCAAATCTGGGGGTGGGTGGGGTACGCATTCTCGATCGTGATTGGCTTAAATCTACCAATTGATAACTCCCACTGTCCATAATTGACACTTCATAAAACACAATACACAGTGTCTTTAGATAATTACACACAATTTCTAGTGGACATATATACGTCCTGTGTTTTGATTGTCGGCGTATACCCTTAATTCCTGGACGTACTTGGACGTCTCCCTTGTCAATTTTGGGCGTACGGGATCGATTTTCGGGCGTAAAAACGCGCAATACGTCCATTAACGTGAGCGCTGATATCAAACATAAAATTATTCCAATCTAGTAGTTTTCATACATTTAATATCTTGGTATTGTTATAATATAATTATAACACTAATCTGTTGATCACACCTAATCAATTAGTTGACGCATAATAGAGAGAGAATTTAGTGTATTACTCGTTCAGGATGTGCGATATTGCCGCATTATAAACAGAAATTTCACGTCAGCCATTTTGATTTACGAAACACAATGTTATCGTTAAAAATCCTCAATCTTCCACTATTTTCCCGATTATCAGCTGAAATAATATAAGAAATAAATATATAATATGACTCATATAAATCAAATGAAACTTTTTATAACTTAAAAATCGTATAAAACTTTGTATTTATTGCTTAATAATGACCAGACTCTGTGAGTGTCCGTGTTCACGCATATAATATTTCTATATTCACTCGAAAATGATCTGAAATAGGCAAATACCTTTTTTATTTTTATTTTTATGATACAATAACACGTTTATTCATTCATTTCAATACAAAAACACAACAAAACAGTGATAAAATGGGATATTTGACGACCAGACTCTACCGGACTCTACCAGACTCTACCAGACTCTGTTTAGTGACACCGCCGTATTGTGCTCGGTTCATAGTCCGACCCATCGACTTTCTTAATCTGAACAAGGAAATTGCCAAACAAAATGTCAAGTTCTGCAGGGGCAAGCTCTTCAATGCTTCTCATTTCATTCTGTGAAATCATGAAAGTTTTAAATAATTTTGCATCATGGTCAGTTTTTCTTACTGTGTTTTTATTTGCCTGGTTGCAGCTGCTAATGAAATTCATCACTTCTGCTTGATTAACAGGCTGGAAGCGTCCTGCAGATGAAGATGGTTTGATAGTTTCTCCAATATTTCCAGCATTTTGGGGTTGGAAAGAAATTACAGGACAACTTTCATCAAATTCACATTCTTGCAAAAGTTCTTCTATTTGCTGTTTAGTTAATAAATCTAATATTTCTGACATATTTACTGTTGAAATTTAAGATGAGCAGGTACAGTGGAGTTTCTTGTCAATTTTAAGCAGCAGACGACTCATTTGGATACCTTTTGTTCTGTTTATTATTTTAATTTTATGCCCCCGGAATCATAGATTCGGTGGGCATATAGTTTTTGGCCTGTCTGCCAAAAAAAACCTTTAACCTTGACCGCTACTTTTGAACCATAACAGGTACGGCTACCATATTTCACATGTGTATTCCTTGTGACATGACCTTTCTGTCAGTACCAACCTTTTTGACCTTGCGACCTTGACCTTTGACCTAGATGTTGCCATTCTAAAAAAAAACGTCTGTCTGCACGTCTGTCTGTCTGCACAAAAAAAACTTTAACCTTGACCACTACTTTTGAACCATAACAGGTACGGCTACCATATTTCACATGTGTATTCCTTGTGACATGACCTTTCTGTCAGTACCAACATTTTTGACCTTGCGACCTTGACCTTTGACCTAGATGTTGCCATTCTCAAAAAAAACTTTAACCTTGGCCATTACTTTTGAACCATAACAGGTACGGCTACCATATTTCACATGTGTATTCCTTGTGACATGACCTTTCTGTCAGTACCAACCTTTTTGACCTTGCGACCTTGACCTTTGACCTAGATGTTGCCATTCTCGAAAAAAACTTTTAACCTTGGCCATTTCTTTTGAACCATAACAGGTACGGCTATAATATTTCACATGTGTATTCCTTGTGACATGACCTTTCTGTCAGTACCAACCTTTTTGACCTTGCGACCTTGACCTTTGACCTAGATGTTGCCATTCTCGAAAAAAACTTTTAACCTTGACCATTTCTTTTGAACCATAACAGATAAGGCTACCATATTTCACATGTGTATTCCTTGTGACATGACCTTTCTGTCAGTACCAACATTTTTGACCTTGCGACCTTGACCTTTGACCTAGATGTTGCCATTCTCAATTTTTAGCTCACCTGTGCACGAAGTGCTCAGGGTGAGTTATTGTTATCGCCCTATGTCCGTCGTCCGTCAACATTTTCTCCTCTGTAACCGGTGGGTCAACTGGGATGAAACTTCACAGAAAGCATCCTCGCAATGTCCTCACCAGAATTCCTTAACATTTTTGGGATCCATGCAGAATTCTGGTTTCCATGGCAACGAAATGAAAAAAACTTCAAAATTCTTAAAAATCTTCTCCTCCCAAAGTAAGGAATCCGCTGTGGTCGAGTGGTTAGCGTCGGGGATTTCGAAACCGGGTGTCCCGGGTTCGATCCCCAGTCGCGGCACTACGGTCATGGTGGAGTGCCCTTGGGCAAGGCACATTTTCTAGCCTAGTACTGGTTTGTTTACCCAGGGATCATGAATAATTAAATTTAATTGCGCGCTAAATGACCTTAGCTGTCGATGCGCCATAAAACAATATACATTCATTCATTCATTCCTCCCAAAGTGTCAGGCCGATTTTCAAATTATTTTGTAGAAATGATCCTTGGGTGACCCTCTATCAGATTCCTTCAAGCCATGTTGATTGGTCAAAAAACATGGCCCCCAAGGGGGGGGGGGCTATTTTGCCAATATGGCTATAGTGCAAACTTAAAAAATCTTCTCCTCCAAAAGTGTCAGGCCGATTTTCAAATAATTTTGTAGAAATGTTCCTTGGGTGACCCTCTATCAGATTCCTTCAAGCCATGTTGATTGGTCGAAAAACATGGCCGCCAGGGGGCAGGGCTATTTTGCCTTTTATGGTTATAGTGAAAACTTAAAAAATCTTCAACATCTTCTCCTCAGTAACCAGTGGGTTAATTGGGATGAAACTTCACAGAAAGAATCCTCTCAATGACCTCACCAGAATTCCTTCAAATTATTGGGATCCATGCAGAATTCTTCTCCTCCCAAATTGGTTGGCAGATTTTGAACTTATTTTGTAGAAATGTTCCTTGGGTGACTCTCTATCAGATTCCTTGAAGCCATGTTGATTGGTCGAAAAACATGGCCGCCAGATTATCAAGTTAGATAACTCTTGCATTTTATGCAAGTTATGGCCCTTTTTGTGGCGATTGGTTTGACAATCGCCACAATGCTAACAGAAACAACAACAACGAAAAAAATATTTATATAGTCGGTTTTGAACAATCGGTTGATATTTTTTTTCCTTACTGCAAACTAATTTACTCACATCCGTTATAGTTCCATCATTGATGCAGAGACGTGATTAATAATAATTATGTCAGTACTACTTTGGTACCGGATTGTTACTAATATTTGAGTTTTATCGAGACATTATCTACATAGAGTTAAAATATGTAAATATTATCTTCGTCATGATTTGGCAGATAATAAATATCATTGCGCGTTCTGCCTTGCAAATAACGGCAACTCTGATGATACTCAAATCTGGAAATTCCAAAAGGTTCTATAAATAGCTCGCGAGACCAAAAACCAGAAAAGCTTGTAAATCTCAATATTATAAACGCTTTATTTTGTAGTTGTTTAAATATATGAAAGCGTCTAGATGATAAGACTGGTTTACAAAGGTTTAAAGGACACACGATGTCAGTGTGTACACACGTTATGTATACACGTCTGCACGTTCTAGAGTCAATTAGCAATCAATGCTGACAGTGTAGCCTAATTTAGTTTGGAGATCGAGCATTATAATATATGCCTATATCTTTATAAATTGAACAGTTTGGCAAATAGTGAAATTGTGCTTTTGGAGCATGTTTTGTGTTTGTTTTTGCACTCACATTATTCGAAGCAGTTTAACAACCTCAGAGACATATAAATACACTGTGTTTATATGTCTCTGACAACCCTCAATCATGCAATGTGGAGGGACTAAATTGAACAGACCTGTTTAATATCGGACATCATTGAAACAAACACCAAACTAATGGATACTGTTTTCTCTCCTTTCTTGATAATTTAGTCATTTCTAAAGTGTAAAGTATATTTATCTTAATATGGCCTAACGACCTGGTGATAGACATGTGAATGCCCGAACAATTTAGATTACAAATAGCCATTCTAATGAGCTAAAACGGTAGTCTATCGAATACCAACTAGATTTTTCATAACTTTGGAATGGCCTAATTTTGAACACATCATGACCAATTTTAGAACGTAACTAAATAATCACCAAGACAACATTCTGGCAAACTAACATTATTATACTGTCAAAAGATGCAGGGTTGATACATTCTCAAATATACCCGCACCAGAGTCATCGCAAGTCCTACACCGATATACTGCTTGTTACTTTGCAGGATTTTCCATACGATCGCCACTACAGTGCCATTGGCGCTTTGATTTATCTAGAAATTTGGTTAAAGTTTTGCATGCAACTACATTAAGAGACCATATCATAGTAATTACTTGATGCATTGCATTGAAACTATACAGCCCTTCCCAAACATCACACCTATCCCCAGTGAAAATATTGACTGAAATTTCAGTGAGATTTCAGTGGGATTTCAGTGAAATATCAGTGAAATTTCAGTGAAAGAAAGGGGCAAAATAACAGTGAGATTTCAGTGATATTTTGGTGAGATTTCAATGAAATTTTGGTGAGATTTCAGTGAAATTTCAGTGAAAGAAAGGGGCAAAATAACAGTGAGATTTCAGCGAAATTTTGGTGAGATTTCACTGATATTTTGGTGAGATTTCAGTGAAATTTTGGTGAGATTTCACTGAAAGAAAGGGGCAAAATAACAGTGAGATCTCACCAAAATAACAGTGAAATCTCACCATAATTTCAGTGAAATCTCAGTTATTTTGCCCCTTTCTTTCACTGAAATTGCACTGATATTTCAGTGAAATCTCACCAAAATTTCAATGTTATTTTGCCCCTTTCTTTCACTGAAATCTCACTAAAATTTCAGTGGAATCTCACCAAAATTTCAGTGAAATCTCACCAAAATAAGGAGCAAATATAACATTGAAATTTTGTTGAGATTTCAGTGAAAGAAAGGGGCAAAGTAACATTGAGATTTCAGTGAAAGAAAGGGGCAAAATAACAGTGAGATTTCACTGTTATTTTGGTGAGATCTCACTGTTATTTTGTAACAGTAACAAAGTAACATTGAAGTTTGAGTAAAATGTGTTCAAGAACATCTAAAATCAGTGTTGTGACCTCTGTGACTTTGCAAAAGATATACATAAAAATTTAGAATTGAAAGGAAAACATAATTACAAACTGATTGTAGGAAAATGTGAACAGACAGATAGATGACGACGAGTGATCACAATAGCTCACCAGTCACTTTGTGCTCAGGTGAGGTTAAAACTCGTGCAGTTTAAATCAACTATAAATTATGAGCTCAAACATCTAACAAAGTTTTATTTTATTTAATTAATCTTTTAATTTGTATTTATTATTTCGGATGCCCCTTATTTTGTTGTTGAGCTTGGGAACCACTGTTTCCATCCAGATCCTGGTCTTCTCCTCCTCTGTGGCTGTCAAACGAAAGTTGTTGAACAGTTCACCTAAAACAAATGACAATATGTTGTAAATTTCATGTGACAACTAGAAATAATTATACTGCATGTACAACCATAAAAATCAGTACCCTAGCTCATTCTAACCATGTGATAACAAATCTGCCATATACATGATACTTAATTTATTTGTGTTATCATTGTGCCATTAATGCAAGGCAAATGAAATACAGTACTTTAAAGTAAAACAGTACTGTGAAATACAAGTAAAAAAATGATTTCTTGACTGAAAATTTGAAAGTATGTGGTCATTTTAACCCTTTCCCACCTATCGACGCATTTTGATGCATCTGCAGCAGACGACTTTTGAAAACAATGTGACAAAAGAAGAAATTGCTCGAAAGGAGCAATTTCTCCTTTTGCCACAATGTATCAACTATTTTTCAGTACTTATACCCTTATTTATAATCATTACAATTGACACTGAACAGTCGAACCAGACAGAATATACAATATGAAAACTTTAGTGAACGTATTTATAATCGATTATTGGTTGAATGGGACAACTGATGATCAATTATAATTTTGGCAACAGATTCCCAACCCTAATTTTAATTAATATGATGTTGAAAACTTGTCATAGCCATTTTAACATAGTGTACATAATACATTGTAGTTGTCTCTCACCTGTGAGACATGAAATTACCAATACAGATAATATTATCTCTATGAGAGTATGACCTTATGTTATCATATATTATTAAAGACATTCTACTTTGGCCAATGAGTTCAAGATTTATTAAATCAAAACTTTGTGGTGAAAGCGCGGCAAAGGCAGATTCTTGGCAAGTTCTTTGTCTGTTGTATTCACTTCTAGTAGAATTTAATACCAAACGTCTGAATCAACATCATCTAGAAGCCCTCATCAATAAGTAATTTTGCATTTACATTTATCAGACCGGCGCAATCAACGTTATTATGATGTTTACATCACAGACAGCTATTGCAAAGATTAAATAAATCATATTTAACATTGACTTGAGTCTCAAAAATATGCAGCTTATCTCTTTTATCACATGAAATCGAAATCACATCAGCAAACAATTTGAATCGGCCGCCATTTTGTTTGCTTCCAACATGTGGTTAAATTGACTAGACGAAATAGGTGAAACAAATTAAAAGAAATATCACCCAACTCCCTATACTTTTGTTTGTATAAAATATATAATTGTTTCTTTTAATATTTGATTCGGTTAAATATCATATTCTGTTAAAAGGCAACAACTGAATGAAAACACGGCATTTAAAAATGTAAACAAAGTCGACGGGTCGAGAATTTTATATAATTTTGTCAGAAAATCAAGTGAAAAAGTTAAAATTATGCTAGATGGCAAGAATTATATGACTCAGTCAGAAAATTGTGAAGAACCATTTGTAATTATGAATGGATCCCTTTAACAGTACCATCTATAGAAGGAAAACAATCTCTGTATAATCAATGTGACCTTGACCTAGGTCAGTGAAACGCAAACTCATACAAAAGGTATTGCTGATGAAAATATGTATTCAGTTTCATAGCAATCGGATAATAAATAAAGTTACTTAAGCGATGACATGACTTTATACACTTTTAATAGCCACTGTGACCATGACCTTTGACCTAGGTTGTTGAAATGCAAAGTGGCAATGATGGTGAACATGTGTGTCGAAGTTTTATACAGAAGTATAATAGTCACTGTCACCTTGACCTTGGCCTAGGTCAAAGAAATGCCAACTTGTACAAGAGGCAACAGTATTGAACCTGTGTATGAAGTATCATGCAAATCAGATATGAAATGAAGTTGCTAGAGCGATGACGTCGCTTTGGACACATACGTATGGCGGATCCCTATATACCCGCGACGACCTCGATATGCATACCGGTATACTACCACTACACACTGCAATAAATGGTCTAATCAAGCATGCGGCTAAATCCGACATGTCATGTTTAATATTAATGAATCTCCCCTCTGCCCTGTAATAACTCTTTGTCCTTTGCAGGTAATAGCAAAGACCTTCCCCCCCTCAGTTTCAATGTAATACCTTTGAGAGTATAATGTCCAGTGTAGATAGTTCAAAATTCACCGATGGTTTGGGGTGATCTGACAGGCTGATCATTTTCTTGGAAACATCAAGATTAACATCACTTCTTCACCTTTTCAGTTCCCTTTTAGTTTTGTCAGCATCTTGTTTTGTCTGCTTAGCCTGGAATATTCAAATTAGGATCACATATACAATTACTATCAAAGGCAATTGACAGTTATTTTAATAACGGATATGTTCAATAATGCCATTTTAATATAATAAATGAATAAACAAAAAAGTTTTATTATTATAAATGAATGTTTAGTTTACTTTTTCCTAAATATTTACTGGTTTAGGTCGAATTGCATCTTCTTTGCCCATTTTGTTGCGTCAAAAAAGTAAGAAACGCACCCTCGCGCAAATACTGAACAAAAACTTACGAAAATATATGGTTCGCAAGATGAATGAAAATGTCTGCAATACTAAATGATGTTTCATTTTAACGATTACCTTACAGACATCTTTATGACGTCCTGACATGTCTATATATTAACTGTTCCACCAGAAAACCAACATCATGGACTCTGCGTAATGTAACGATGCAGATCAGCCTGCACAGTCCGGTGCAGGATATTCCGGACCGACACATTCCGTCTCAGTGATAGAGTAATGATTCCGGAAACATAAAGTCCACAGGAGGTGAAAAGTGTCTGTCCGGGTTAACCTACGCAGCATGCTTACCATCCGGGTCGACACTTTACGCAGTCTACAATGTTGGTTTTCTCGCGGGACGGATCATATATGGAAAGGAACTGACAACTGTCTGAACAAATATAAAGTGATTGTTAGGATTTCTTTAACAAAACATTATGAAAAGACTCGGGCCTCCATTTAGCAACCATTTTTGAGAAAATTCTAAAGACTTCAACAAACAAGAGGGCTCACCTTAATAAATACAATGTACTGCAATGCAAAACACATCAAGACAATTATTCTGAATGCAATTCAGATATCATCAAGACAACATTCTGACAAAGTTTCAACTTGCTCAAAGTAAAAATGCGGCCTTTGGAGTTTGAACAATATTTTCCTTTATTGACCTTGTTTCTGACCCAATATGACCCATATTCGAACTTGACCTAGATATAATTTAGACAAACATTCTAACCAAAAAATGTGGCATCCAAAGTGTTTACAAGATTTTCCTTCAATTTGGCCTAGTGACCTAGATTTTGACCCTACGTCACCCATATTCAAACCTGGCTTAAGATATCATTTAGATAAACATTCTCATCAAAAATTTCAAGCTGCTGTAGCAAAAAATGCGTCTTCTAATCTACAGAGTTAATAAGATTGTCCTTAAACTTGGCCTAGTGACCTAGTTTCTGACCCAATATGACCCATATTCAAACTTGGCTTTGATATCTTTAAGACAAACATTCTGACAAAATTCTGAAGCAAAAACTGCAGCCTATAGTGTTAACAAGATTTTCCTTCAATTTGATCTAGTGACCTACTTTTAAACACAACATGACCCATAATCAAACTTGTCTTACATATCATCAAGACAAACATTCTGATAAAGTTTCATCATGCTCAAGTTAAAAATGCAATATCCAGAGTGTTAACAAGATTTCCCTTCAATTTGGCCTAGTGACCTAGATTCTGACCAATATGACCCATATTCGAACTAGACCTAGATATCATCAAGACAATCATTCTGACCAAATTTCAAGCTGCTGTAGCCAAAAAACCAGCTTCTACAGAGTTAACAAGAATTTCCTTCAATTTGGCCTAGTGACCTAGATTCTGACCCCAATATGACCAATATTCGAACTTGACCTAGATATTATCAAGACAAACATTCTGATAAAGTTTCAACATGCTCAAGTTGAAAATGTGGTCTCCAGAGTGTTAACAAGATTTCCCTTCAATTTGACCTAGTGACCTAGTTTTTGACCTCATATATATGAGCCGGTTATATGCAAAATGTAGCCTGTAGAGTGTTAACAAGCGCAAATGTTGACGAAGGACGATGCACGGATGCCGGAAAAAAAGTGATCACAATAGCTCACCTTGCACTTCATGCATAGGTGAGCTAAAAACAAACTTCAAATTCCATACATTCACATATTAAAGGTAAATATATATGTAAGTAATTATATAAAGTAAGTTTGCAAATTTATTTCTAATACTTTTCTTAAGTTTCATGGTTGATTATTGCTCTCTTGAGTTCAAGTCTAAGAATATTCTGGAGAACGGTCGGTGAATGCAAGGTCTGGCCTCTGCATGTCTGTCAATTAATAGGTTTTATTCTTCATTAATTTGACAAGGTCTATATGAAAAATTTACATTTGAGGACTTATATAGTCCTCAGGTCAGGTACACCATTATAAATATAAAATGTTCACCTTTGTTACAAAGTCAATAGTTTATCTGGAACACCGTCAACAGGTTACAGGTAGTGAGTGTCCTTGAAACTTTCGTCAGTTTTCCCAAGCTAGAATGTTTTCCAAATTATGCCTGCTTCATCTGAAAAGTATGCATTCAAGTACTAATTTGAATTAATTTGAATTGCTGGTTTAGGCAAATATTTGTAAAAATGGGAATGTGTCTTGAATTTGTGCATTCTGCTCAAGTAAAAATTTATGGTTCAAACAAAACAAATCCGAGCCCCGGTAGCTCAGTCGGTAGCAACGTGGGCTGTCAATCCAGGGGTTGTGAGTTCGAATCCCAGCTCGGCCAACATTTTTTCAGACGTTTGACAAAAGTCATTGTGACCTGCGTCATACATTGTTCACCAATGGGCTGTTTAACAATCTATGTGGAAAAGCAGCCAGTTGCTTGGAAAGTATGTTGTGTGGTGTACTGGTGTGGGAAAACCAGGAAACACATGAGTAGGTGAACTGGTCACAGTGATATGACGAAAAAAAAATGAAAACAGCGTTAAACGCCAATCAAACAAAAGTTAATGTCGTATTGCAACCAATACAAAAGTCCCCTAGGCTACCGGACAAGGACATTTAACCTCTATGTGTGACCTTGACCTTTGTAGTACAGGCCTGTGTCTTGTGTGACACATGGCACATCATCATGGTGAACATTGTGTGCCCAGTAACTTGGAAATCCTATGATGCCTGGTTTAGATATAAGCCGAACAAGGTACAGTCCTATCAAACAGTACTCATTTTGACCTTTGAGTGTGACCTTGACATTTGAGGTACAGGCCTGAGTCTTGTGCACGCCAGGCTACCTCAGCATGGTTAACGGGTGTGCCAAGTTTCTTGGAAATCCTATCCTGGATGGTTAAGATGCGGGCCAGACAAGGTTAGGTGGGACTGACAGACTGGCAGACAGAATCATCCAAACCTATAGTCCCCAAACCGGTCACTGACCGGTAGGGGAACTAATACAAAAATAGAATGGCTTATTAGAAACCCAGCAACAATGTTTATGTGGGTGCCGTACGCAGGTTAACATATACCAATGATATATGATCAGTGTTTTGTGTTTTTTTTCAACCCAAATTGGGGCCGACATTCACAATCAAAAGACTACCCTTTTTTTCACAAAAGTAGGTCTAAATTTCACAAAATAATTTTATCACATTTTACATGTCACTATTTTCACAATTGAAAGGTCGAGAAAAACACTGATGATCAAATAAATGCTTTAAAATATTAATCTTTTGGGACAGAGAGAGATCTTCGTCACAGCATTTTGATTGCAATAAAAATGAAATAATGCAAGATAAAAGTAAAGTAATTACTTACGAATATTCTAGAACATTTAATCCATCCGCCAAACAAAAATAAATGCAAACATCGACGGTAAATTGCATATAATCGGTGAAAAAACAGCATCTGTGCTGAAAATGGCCGCCATCATGCTTTGAACAGACGCTCGACCTATTTTGTATGACGTCATACCACGCGCGCCATGACGTAACATATTTTAAACATATATATATAGAGTTCATGTTAAAAAATTACAGACGGTCGATGGGATGCAATATTTTTTATGTATCTGAAGCAGACCTAAAGAGTTTCTCCCTTTCTCACAATATTTAAGTTTGTTAGCTGAAAGTAAAACTTTGAACAAATGTTTCACAGTATAACTAAATGTAATGGTGTATGAATTGTGTTTCTCCTTTTTCTCACAATGTTTTCAAAAGCTGGTTAGCTGAAAGAAAAATTAACAAATAACAACCCCTCTCTTTGATAGTGTTAAATAAACTCGAACTCGAAGTGTTTCACCTTTTCTCACAATGTTTTCAACTGATGTCTGCTACGTACAACTATGTAAAAAGGTGTTTGTTTGAAGAGTCTATTATAAATGCACAGAGGTGAAGATATGTCAGTCTTTTGAAGCAATTTAGAAATCTAGTTAATAACATGTCACCCATTGATTTATTTGGACTGTTCCGAATATAAATGCTTTGGAAAATCCATTTCACATTTACATAAATTCAGGTTGTCTAACATTCACGTGACCTAACCTTCTCAACAAATTGCGTCATAACTTTTCATTCCTTTGTTTTTAAGATTGAGCCACTTCAAATGAAAACACACCCTATAAATAAATGAGTTACTATCATATTTCATACAGTTTGTTTGTGAGTTTTTCATTTTTGTATGTCAGTTTTTCATCAAGTCATTATTATTCCCCTGTGGAGTTAAAGCTGTTTGTGTGACTAGATGATAAACATGGATGATCTTGACCAGATTGATATGAATATCGGCTGGTTGCAGAAACCCAAATGTCATTTGTGTATGGCGTGGTTCATTTGTGGAGAAAAAAAATAGGTCAGCTGTACAGTTTCCCCGTAAATTATTTGACCCTTACCCATGTGTAGATGCATTTCTACGCATATGCAGCAAACACATTTTAATAACATAATGACAAAAGGAGAAATTGCTACTTTAATTATGATGTTTTCAACTCTATGATTCATTCCACTCAGTGACAATATATGAACTGTGAAGAGGTAATCAACAATTTGCCTATTATAGCATAATCTGGCCTTCTGTAGAGTAGGACCTAATCAATTGTCATTACCTACTTGTGTAGACATTATCAGGTTTGACTTGCGGAGGCATGTAACTTTGATTGACTCGCGATACGATGCCAATGGATTTTAATCATAATGGACCCCTTTTATCGCGCTATACAGGAGTTCCAGCTCCAGTATATATATGTAATTAGCAGTGTATTATAATGTGTAAAGTGACAATTGCACACTTCAGCATGTAACAATTAAATTTAAATTATTTTCATGCAAATTCTGCATGTTGAAATAATTTTTTGTTTGTTAAATTGGGGTTTACGCCATTTTCAACATTATTAGCTCATCTAAGCACGAAGTGCAAGGTGAGCTTTTGTGATCATCCGGCGTCGTCGTCTGTTAACAATTTCCTACAAATGACTTCTACTAAACCAATAGACAGATTTCAAAATAACTTCACAGGAATGGTCCTTAGGTGGTCCTCTTTCAAAGTTGTTAAAAGAATTTAATTCCAAGTAGAACTTTGGTTGCTGCGGCATCAGAAAAGTGGAAAATTGCCAAATCTTAAAAAATCTTCTTGTCCAAAAGTACTGGCCCGATTTGAAAATTATTTTGAAAATGTTCCTTGGGGCACCCTTTACCAAGATTGTTCAAATATTTCCAATCCGTTGAAAAACATGGCCGCCAGGGGGCGGAGCTTGTTTTCCATTATATGTGCATTGTTAAAAATTTAAAAATCTTCTGATCCAAAAGCAATGGCCCGATTTGAAAATTATTTTGCACAAATGTTCCTTGGGGCACCCTTTACCAAGATTGTTCAAATATTTCCCATCCATTGAAAAACATGGCCACCAGGGGGCGGAGCTTGTTTTCCTTATACGTGCATTGTTAAAACAATCATCATGTCCTCTTGTATTTACTTTTAAATTTTCTCCAGTCCATAAAAATACCTCTCAAATTAGTATCACATGCTTTCACTTAAATAATAATTATTGAATTTCAGTCACTGAAATATAATTGAATTTTAATCATTGAAATATTATTGAAATTTCAGTCACTGAAATATTATTGAAATTTCAGCCACTGAAATAATTATTGAAATTTCAGTCACTAAATATTATTGAAATTTCAGTGAAAAAAAAAATGATATGATGGACCAAATTTCAGTGAGATTTCAGTGATATCTCAGTAAAATTTCAGTGAAATTTGGTGATTTTGTTGAATTTCAGTGAAATTCCGGGATTTCAGTGAAATTTCAATGACATTTTCATTGGGGATGTAAACAATCAAGTACGATAACTCTATCCAGCATTTTATGCAAGTTATGGCCCTTTTTGGACTTAGAAATTCTGGTTAAAGTTTTGTAACTACATTTAGAGTCTAATCTCAGTAACAACTTGAAGCGTTGTATTGAAACTTTATACAACCTTTCCCAATTTCACAACTAGATACACAACCAATTAAGATAACTCTATCCTGCATATGGTGCAAATTGTTGCCCTTTTTTTTTTACTTAGAAATTATGGTTAAAGGTTTGCGTGCAACTACATTAAGAGTCAATATCTTAGTAACTACTTGATGCATTCCATTGAAACGTTATATAACCCTTCCAATCCATCACACATCAAAATAATCAAGTTAAATAACTCTTATCCTGCATATAATGCAAATTATCACCCTTTAAGAAATTGTGGTTAATGTTTTGCATGCAACTACATTAGAGTCCATTATCTCAGTAACTTAAATAAGCGCTGAAATAGTCGAGCGCGCTGTCCTCTGACAGCTCTTGTTTATGGGCCAATTTTTAGCTCCTCTGGCTGAAAGCCGGTCGAGCTTATGTCATGGCGAATTGTCCGTTGTGCATGCGGCCGTAAACAATTGCTTGTGAATGGATACAGTCTTCAGTTTTGATTCTCAATCAAACTTATACAGTAGTTAGATATCCATGAGAGCTCGGTTCCTTTCGCAAACCAGCCAGATCCGCCTATGCAAGACTGGATTATGGCCCTTGAAATTGTCAAAATTGCTATAATAGAGCTTGTGAACATAATAGAGGCTCCACTTACTATCTGATCTTCACCAAACTTACACAGTAGTTAGGTATCCATGAGAGCTTGGTTCCTTTTGAAAACCAGCCAGATCCGCCCATGCAAGACTGGATTATAGCCCTTGAAATTGTCAGAATTGCTATAATGCAGCTTGTGAACGCGATAAAGTCTTCAGTTTTGATTGTATCTCAATTAAACTTATACAGTATTTAGATATCCATGAGAGCTCAGTTCCTTTCGCAAACCGGCCAGATCCGCCCATGCAAGACTGGATTATGGCCCTTGAAATTGTCAAAATTGCTAATCATCACCAATCTCAGATAGTAGTTAAATATTGATAAGAGCTCGGTTCCTTTCGAAAACAAGCCAGATGTGCCCTTGCATGACTGGATTATGGCCCTTGAAATTGTTAAAAATTGCTATAATACAGCTTGTGAACTCAATAGAGCCTCCATTTACTATTCAATCTTCACCAAACTTAGATAGTAGTTAAATATTGATGAGAGCTCGGTTCCTTTCGCAACCTAGCCAGATCCGCCCATGCAAGACAGGATTATGGCCCTTGAAATTGCCAAAATTGCTATAATACAGCTTGTGAACACAATAGAGGCTCCATTTATCATCTGATCTTCATCAAACTTAGATAGTAGTTAAATATTGATGAGAGCTTGGTTCTTTTCGAAAACCAGCCAGATGTGCCCTTGCATGACTTGATTATGGCCCTTGAAATTGTCAAAATTGCTATAATACAGCTTGTGAACACAAAAGAGCCTCCATTTACTATCCGATCTTCACCAAACTTAAATAGTAGTTAAATATTGATGAGAGCTTGTTTCCTTTCGCAAACCAGTCAGATCCGCCCATGCAAGACCGGATTATGGCCCTTGAAATTGTCAAAATTGCTATAATACAGCTTGTGAACACAAAAGAGCCTCCATTTACTATCCGATCTTCACCATACATACATGCTCTGGAAATGACAAATAACCATACCAGTAGAGCATAGGCCCTCATGGGCTTCTTGTTTCATATGCCCTCCTTTGGAAAGCAGGGGCATAAAGATATGCTCTACATACATCCTGCATATCTCAAATTATTTTACCTAGTGAAAATGAGTAATCATCCCCTTGTGATGTACATATCTCCAAACAACCTTTGGCTTAGAGTCATGCTACTTAACACATACATGCTGATCAGATTGTGAACCTGCACATCTGGGTTTTTGATTCCATATGATTGCAGGGTTGTTGCCCTTGAATGATTCCGGTAATTCTCCAGTTGAGTGTAAGTTCGATTTGAATTGTCCTGTTGCACACTACTGCAAAGGTCATTGACAGACTCAAATGTTTGCTCTTATAAAAATTGGAGCAAGTGTTTCATATCTCTAACTTTGCCACATCTGTTCTTTACAGCTGATAACGCACTTTGGCAAACTTGCATAAATAAACTACGAAGGCATTACAATGATGATAAGGTCGATAACACGCGTTGCCTAGTGGCTTAAACAAGAAAAACATCAGCCAACTCAATGTGTTGTGTGACTGATGTTTCAGCCTTCATTGTCATGTATTTATCCACTTTGCTTTGACTTGTTTTCACCCATTGAGAATGATAAGTATCAGCCATAGGTTTGTTTCACAATCATTGTCAGATAAATATGTTAAAAACTATTTGTGATGCATTAAAAATATGCATTGCCAGTTTTCCTCGTCAAGAATTGGTCAGCTTGTCTGTAGATGCCCAAGTGTATACATGTTAACAGAAAATCCTGTTACACTTCCTATTATATAAAGACCTTTTGGCAGGAAAATATTAAAAGTCAATTTTAGTCAGCTGCAAATATTGAACCATTCTTGGGTTCTATACAGGGTGGGATACAGTCAAATTGCTTGAAAATGATGAAATTTGGTGCCTTGAGTATAATTTAGGCTCCTGTGTGTATTCATCCATTAGGTACATAATGTTGTAATAGCCATTTAAACTTTTCTTTGATTGTATATTGGCCCTAAACAGTAATAAACATGAAGTTTGGACATTTCTTTAAACATGTGACACAGTTTAACCTTAAAATGTTATGTGTTTCTGATTTTTCTCTCGGAGACTTAAAATGTTATGTGTTTCTGATTTTTCTCTCGGAGACTTGCATATCGTGCGCGAGAGCAGAAAACTTGCTGGACTCCAGCCGTATAACCTAGCTTTGGGTGGGATAGGAAAATTGAAATTTATTTAAAAATAATTGCCTAATTGTCCCAAAATTTGCTACTTTGCTTTCAATTGATGTATTCTGTAATTTTACACAAACAAAGGATATCTAAGGGCAAAGAAAATGTTTAACCCTTTCCCTCATATAGACGCTTCCTGACGCCTCTGCAGCAGACAGCTTTTTGAAAACATGACAAAAGAATAAATTGCTCAAAACAAGGCATTTCTCCTTTTGCCACAATGTTTTCCACTTTTAGTCATAGGTTATCCATTCAATTATAGAGATTTTCTATTTTTTGACAATATATGTTCAAAGTCGTCTGCTGCAGAATTGTCGTATGAGGGAAAGGGTTAAGGCACCAAAAAATGATAGGTAAATTTTGTGTCATCTGCAAAATATACTGGTTGCCTAAAAGTTCTGAGAATAATGCATAAATACTAAGTTTGATCGTTTTTGTGAACATTTGACACAGTAAAACTTAAAATATGTGATGCTTTTTCTTATTTTTCCTTTGCGAAGACCTATAGATGTTTTGCGCAAAAACATAAAACTTGACTGATTAAGCCGGAAAACCTTGGTTTGAGTGGTATAGCTTTATAATGACGAAGAAATTATTTTAAATGTTAAATTATGCCAAATTTTTGCTGACATCTGATCAACACAAAAATAGTCCCTATAAAAATCTTTGTTTGTGTAGAAATGAGTGTATACCATCACCAGAATGCATTGAATATATGACATTGAGTCATCATTGTAAATGTGTATAGGATGCACTGGAAATCATTGATTTGATCATTTTTAGTATTTTGGCTTTGTTTGAATGTGAAAGTAGAGAATGCTAAACACCAGTTTTGCAGGGGCCAGATTTGGTCCAAAATGCGGTACCTATTTTTGCCTGGTGAATTCTTTCTTGCATAAATTAATGCATGATTTAGGTTGTTTTAAAGCATAGAATTAACTCTTTACAATCATATATGGTGTTCTACATGTTTGAGAAACGCTTCTAAAGAAAGTGTGACAATTGAGGACTGAAACTGGTCGATTTATGGAAATAAGGAAGGAATTTATTTGGTGTATTGTAACCTATATGGTATTAGTATTTCGCTGTGTTCATGATACACAGTACAGAAGGACTTCTAAAACAGTGTAGGAACAGAAACATATTCTGTGTTTGCAACTTCCCCTGTCTACATCGCTCTGCCACATTCTGTACAATAAATGAGCAGACCATTATACATATTGCTCTTTTATACAGTTTACTATAGAATATATGACCTTATTAAAATAACTCTTTATATCTTCAGAAATTGGAGCAACCAACTATAGACTCAATGATATTGGTTGTAGGAGCCAGTGAGCAAGAAGAATTCACAGAGCTGCTTCTGGAGGATGACGGTGTGCACGTTGTCCCTTCTGAGCTACTACTAGCTGCACTCCTCCTGAGGGATCATCTGGTACAGAAGCCTTCTTTGCAGAAAGAGATAAAACCGCCCTCAAAATGATCTGCAAGGGGACAGAAGTATTGGCCATTGAACTTGAACTATGAAGTCCGTGTTTCTCTGTCTGGCCAAAGTTGGAAGTTTGATGATGGGTCAGTCAGTACGTAATATTCATTGATTCACCTGGGGTTAGTCTGTGTTTCTCTGTCTGGCAAAATAGTGAAAACTGTCTCAAAACACTGACCAGATATTGGCATTTGAAGTTAGTAAATATATCTGTTTTGTCATGAAAGCTCTTTCATTATTGATCTCATTAATTGCTAACAGTATTGATAATGAAAAACACAGGGGTTTAACCCTTTCTCTCATACGACAATTCCGCAGCAGACGACTTTGATAATTGAATGGATAACCTATGACTAAAAGTGGAAAACATTTTGGCAAAAGGAGAAATTGCTTGTCTTGAGCAATTTCTTCTTTTATCACCATGTTCTCAAAAAGCCTTCTACTGCAGAGGCTATATGAGGGAAAGGGTTAATTTTAACTTAAAGCATTTTTATGCCCCCGGAATCATAGATTCGGTGGGCATATAGTTTTTGGCCTGTCTGTCTGTCGTGCACAAAAAAAACTTTAACCTTGACCACTACTTTGAACCATAACAGGTACGGCTACCATATTTCACAAGTGTATTCCTTGTGACATGACCTTTCTGTCAGTCCCAACATTTTTGACCTTGCGACCTTGACCTTTGACCTAGATGTTGCCATTCTCAAAAAAACCTTTAACCTTGGCCATTACTTTTGAACCATAACAGGTACGGCTACCATATTTCACATGTGTATTCCTTGTGACATGACCTTTCTGTCAGTACCAACATTTTTGACCTTGCGACCTTGACCTTTGACCTAGATGTTGCCATTCTCGAAAAAAACTTTAACCTTGGCCATTACTTTTGAACCATAACAGGTACGGCTACCATATTTCACATGTGTATTCCTTGTAACATGACCTTTCTGTCAGTACCAACATTTTTGACCTTGCCACCTTGACCTTTGACCTAGATGTTGCCATTCTCGAAAAAAACTTTAACCTTGGCCATTTCTTTTGAACCATGACAGGTAGGGCTACCATATTTCACATGTGTATTTCTTGTGACATGACCTTTCTGTCAGTACCAACATTTTTGACCTTGCGACCTTGACCTTTGACCTAGATATTGCCATTCTTGAAAAAAACTTTAACCTTGGCCATTACTTTTGAACCATAACAGGTATGGCTACCATATTTCACATGTGTATTCCTTGTGACATGACCTTTCTGTCAGTACCAACATTTTTAACCTTGCGACCTTGACCTTTGACCTAGATGTTGCCATTCTCAAACAAACCTTTAACATTGACCACTACTTTTGAACCATAACAGCTTGTGACATGACCTTTCTGTCAGCACCAACAATTTTCACCTTGCGACCTTGACCTTTGACCTAGATGTTGCCATTCTCGAAAAAAACTTTAACCTTGACCACTACTTTTGAACCATAACAGGTACGGCTACCATATTTCACATGTGTATTCCTTGTGA
>JASEVX010000767.1:0-50231 GCA_031761405.1 Serripes groenlandicus
GTCTGCTGCAAATTTGTCCTATGTGAGAAATGGTTAAATTCCAGGTGGATGTTGTTGTTTGTACAGCCAATAAGAACCTTGATTTGACTAAAGGCCGAGCCTCGAGCGTTCTCCTGGAGGCGGGAGGCAACTGTTTACAGGATGAATGTAACTTGAAATACCCTGAAGGTATTGAACACGGAGAGATTGCCGTGGTCACTGGCGGGAACCTGTCATGTAAAAAAGTGTATTTTGTCGCCCTCCCATTCTGGAGTGGAAACCAGACTGATAGACAGGTACTGTTACATTTATATTCCGTAAGTTTTCTAACCCCTGTCTCTGACTCTGTGATCTATATAAGATGTCCGGCCAGTCAGTTACTGAATTTATTTTGAATGTAAATCAGATGAATTATACTTGATATTTAGCTAACTAAGTGAATTATTGTGATGAAACTGTGTCCACTTTCTGTTGTATGCGATGCATTGTCTACAATTTCGTTAACCCTTTCCCTCATACGACAATTCTGCAGCAGACGACTTAAAACATATTTTGTGAAAAAATAGAAAATCTCTATAATTGAATGGATAACCTTTGACTAAAAGTGGAAAACATTGTGGCAAAAGGAGAAATTGCTCTTTCTGAGCAATTTCTTCTCTTATCACTATGTTTTCAAAAAGCTGTCTGCTGCAGAGGTGTCAAAAAGTGTCTATATGAGGGAAAGGGTTAACTTATAGTTATGTTGAACTCTATAAAAAAATATGGGGAGTATAATTATTGAAAAAAGTTGAAAAACATAATAATAGAGAATATCTCTCTACTTATCTTTCTAAACCCTATGCTGTTGATACTCAAACGAAGTTAGGAAAACTATTGGATGTACAATAATTGAAAATAAAATGAAAAATCATAATTATTGCTAAAGGGGAAAATGCTCATTATGTGATACGAAAATAGTACAAAAGTGGTACCTTTTTTACCCGACATATCTTCAGAGGACTTAAAAAGGGCGACTAAATGGCTCTCTCCCAAAAATTCCTCCCTTATTAACTTTCTAAACCCTTTGTTGTTGGTTCTCCAGAGCAATGTCCCAGACAGACTATTTCATAGGGTTTAACCCTTTCCCTCATATAGACGCTTTCTGATGCCTCTGCAGCAGACGGCTTTTTGAAAACATACCGTAGTGACAAAAGAAGAAATTGCACAAAACGTGCAATTTCTCCTTTTACCACAATGTTTTCCACTTTTTGTCATAGGTTATCCATTCAATTATGGAGATTTTCTATTTTTTGACAAAATACTTTCAAAGTCGTCTGCTGCAGAATTGCCATATGAGGGAAATGGTTAAGAGTCAAATAATAAATTTAGAACATCCAAATTGCACTTATAAGATTATATTCAACTTTGTGGCTCATTTTTTTCTCAGAAATTAAACGACTTGATCAAAAGCTGCTATAAGGAGGCAAGTGAGCATGGATCGAGGTCTCTGGCATTACCTGCCCTTGGTACTGGATTCTTGAAATACCCAGCAGATGTCGTTGCCCAGACCACTTTTAGTGCTTTAGAAGACTTTAGTAACGATCAGCCGTCCTTGTCACTTAAAAGTGTCTCGATCGTTGTGTATTATAAGGATGTCTCGGCTTTTCAAGTAAGTATGACTAGATAATCCTTTTCCAAGTGCAACCAATCTGCAGCAGACGACTTTGAAAGCAGCTTGGCATTTAACCCTTTCCCTCATATAAGCGCTTTCTGATGGCTTTTTTGAAAACATAGTGACAAAAGAAGAAATTGCTCAGAATGAGCCTCTGCAGCAGACGGCTTTTTGAAAACATACCGTAGTGACAAAAGAAGAAATTGCACAAAACGTCCAATTCTCCTTTTGAAACAATGTTTTCCAATTTTAGTCATAGGTAATCCATTCAATTATAGAGATTTTCTTTTTTTTGACAAAATATGTCTGAAGTCGTCTGCTGAAGAATTGTCGTATGAGGGAAAGGGTTAAATGTGGAAAATCTCTGTATATGATTATATGATTATTGAAAATAGTTAAAAACCTTGAGGCCAAAGGAGAAATTATCATACCCCCCAGATACTTAGTATATGGGGGCTATTATAGGAGTCATGCTTGTCGGTCTAGGGTCTAGTGTAGGGATTTATCAAGAAAATCTAATAACAGACCCGTAATTTTTAGCTCACCTGAGCTTTGCTCAAGGTGAGTTTTTGTGATCGCCTTTTGTACGTCGTCGGTTGTCAGTCGTCCGTCAACTTTTTCTCCTCAGTAACCAGTGGGTCGATTGGGATGAAACTTCACAGAAAGCATCCTCTCAATGACCTCACCAGAATTCCTTCAAATTTTCGGGATCCATGCAAAATTCTGGTTTCCATGGCAACGAAATGAAAAAAATTCTTCTTCTCCCAAACTGTTTGGCAGAATTTCAAATAATTTTGTAGAAATGTTCCTTGGATGACCCTTAATCAGATTCCTTCAAGTTGAAAAACATGGCCACCAGGAGGGGGGGGGGGGGGGGGGTTATTTTGCCTTATATGGCTATAGTGAAAACTTAAAAAATCTTCTCCTCCGAAAGTGTGAGGCCAATTTTCAAATAATTTTGTAGAAATGTTCCTTAAATGACCCACTATTAGATTCTTTCAAGCTATGCTGATTGGTCGAAAAACATGGCCGCCAGGGGGGGGGGGGGGGGGGGGGGGCTTTTTTGCCTTATATGGCTATAGTGAAAACTTAAAAAATCTTCTCCTCCGAAAGCGTCTGGCCGATTTTCAAATAGTTTTTAGAAATGTTCATTGGGTGATCCGTTATCAGCCAAGTTGATTGGTCGGAAACTATGGCCACCAGGGATTTACTACACTATCTCAATCATATACTGTATTTATCACATAACTTGCGCTCCAGGAGTGACATAAAGCAGTGACATAAATATCATATGTAACTAGTTACATAAATAGCCGACTCACAGCACGTATGTGTGACGTCACTCCAGTGTGACGTCACTTTAAATGACATCATAGTGTTTATAATTGTTCTGAATTTCGGCATTTATTAAAAATATTGTTTAAAGAGAATAAATCTAGATAAATGAAATGTTATAAGTGCCTTGTTGCTAATTTTGTATAAAATCAAAAGGTTATTAATAGGCACTAATTTTTACAGTGGAAGTATGCATTTGAACTTCGGGGTGAACTTCGGTCACTGTTTACATAAGGACGAAGAAAAGATCGATTTAAAGATTGAAAACAATCTTTTTATGGTGTTATGTGATAAATAGAATCTTACATTCGTGCTTATTTGATATTGTTTTTATGAAACTCGTTGACTGAAACGAATATGACCCTCGGCAGAGCCTCGTGTCATATTATTTTAGTTGACTCGTTTCATAAAAACAATAACAAATAAGCACGAATGTAAGATCCTCTATATATGCATTATAGTTAAATTAAGGGGGAATGAGGTCTTAAAATTCTGCTTTTATCTTAGTCCTTTTCTACATACAGACGCTTTCTGACACTTCCAAAACAGACGACATTTGAAAACATAGTGACAAAATGAAAAATTTCTCCTTTTGTCACAATATTTTCAACTCTGTTTAATTATTACACTTATATTTGAAGTAAATTCCCTAATTTCTGTCTTGATGTTTTCAAAGTCGTCTGCTGCAGATTTGTTGTATGAGGGAAACGGTTAAAAAATTGGATGATTATTTTAGAAATAAAGTTAAATGTTTAGTTGAATGTGTTTTAAATATTGCAGGCATTTGAACAGGAAGCTATAACTCGATCTGGAACTTCAGAGAAGAAATTCACTAAAAATAAATTCACAAAAAAGAAATTGGCCCCATCTAGTTCTTTAAGTATCAACTCAATAATGGCAGGTAAGAATCAGTTACCGTTATCCTTTGTTCTTCCAAGGTTGGGCCATCTACAGAGTTAATTATTTCCCACATACAACAAATCTGCAGCAGACGACTTTGAAAACAAATTAACAAAAACTTGAAAAATCTTCATGAGTTAAAAAAACTGTGGAAAAAGGAGAAATTGCTCATCATGAGCAATTTCTCCTTTTGTCTCAATGTTTTCAAAAGGTGGGGGGGGGGGGGGTTAAATATAATTGTTCTAGTAAAACTTTCATTACTCCCACCTAGGGAGCTATTGTGATCACCTGTAGTCTGTTTACCATTCTCTTTTAACCCTTTCCAACATACAGACGCTTTCTTTAGCTTCTACAGCAGATGATTTTTAGCTCACCTGAGCTTTGCTCAAGGTGAGTTATTGTGATCGCCTTTTGTCCGGCGTCCGTCGTCCGTCGTGCGTCGTGCGTCAACTTCTTCTCCTCAGTAACCAGTGGGTCAATTTGGATGAAACTTCACAGAAAGCATCCTCTCAATGACATCACCAGAATTCCTTCAAATTTTTGGGATCCATGCAAAATTCTGGTTTCCATGGCAACGAAACTGAAAAAACTTCAAAATTCTTCTCCTCCTGAATTGGTTGGCAGATTTTCAAATAATTTTGTAGAAATGTTCCTTGGATGACCCTCTATCAGATTCCTTCAAGCCGTGTTGATTGGTCGAAAAACATGGCCGCCAGGGGGGGGCGGGGCTATTTTGCCTTATATGGCTATAGTGAAAACTTAAAAAATCTTCTCCTCCGAAAGTGTAAGGCCGATTTTCAAATAATTTTGTAGAAATGTTCCTTGGGTGACCCTCTATCAGATTCCTTCAAGCCATGTTGATTGGGTCGAAAAACATGGCCGCCAGGGGGGGGCGGGTCTATTTTGCCTTATATGGCTATAGTGCAAACTTAAAAAATCTTCTCTCCTCCAAAAGTGTCAGGCCGATTTTCAAATAATTTTGTAGAAATGTTCCTTGGGTGATCCTCTATCAGATTCCTTCAAGCCATGTTGATTGGTCAAAAAACATGGCCGCCAGGGGGGCGGGGCTATTTTGCCTTTTATGGCTATAATGAAAACTTAAAAAATCTTCTCCTCCATAAGTGTCAGGCCGATTTTCAAATAATTGTGTAGAAATGTTCCTTGGGTGACCCTCTATCAGATTCCTTCAAGCAATGTTGATTGGTCGAAAAACATGGCCGCCAGGGGGGCGGGGGCTATTTTGCATTATATGGCTATAGTGAAAACTTAAAAAATCTTCTCCTCCAAAAGTATCTGGCCGATTTTCAAATAATTTTGTAGAAATGTTCCTAGGGGTGACCCTCTATCAGATTCCTTCAAGCCAAGTTGATTGGTCGGAAACTATTGGCTGCCAGGGGGCGAGGCTTATATAGCTAAAGTGAAAAAAAAATAAAAAATCAGGTGAGCGATTCAAGGGCCATTATGGCCCCTCTTGTTGATTTTTTTTTTTGACAAATTAAGAAATTGCTCATCATGAGCAATTTTGTCACAATAATTTTCTCCTCTATTTAATAATTCATCTCTTGTTTATAGAGAATTTACATGTTTTGACAATATATATTTTTTATAGTAGTCTGCTGCAGGTTTTTTTGTATGTGGTAAACGGTTAAAGTCAATTTATACCCTCTTATAAAATTTTATACTTATTTACAATTCGAACCCTCTATCAAAGTTGTTTTAACCATATATAGTGCAAATTTTTGAAATCTTTTGCTCTGAAACTACTGTTTTTAGCAAGGGGTAGCTGATTTTCGAAACGACGCATCATTTTGAGACTGGAATCTGGACAGGCATTTTACGATATCGGCATTGAATTACTTCACATCTGTCTTTCTACATCAGCTCTCCGTTTCTGAACACCATCTCAACTTCATATAGATGTATTGGTGGTTGCAGATCGTACATAATGTTAATGAAAGTGGATGATTGTGGAATATTTTGTTGCCAGCTAATTCCCATGTTGGTCATCTTGTACCGCCAATAGTTCCTGTCTAAAAATAAAAATTCGGTAACTTGTTGACATATGAAGCCGAAAATTGATTTGATTCGACATCACTAACCTAAAAGAAATAACTCGAAAAAAAAATTATGTTAAAATATATGAATTACATGATTAATAATTAAAATGTATTTCTACGCTTTCAACATACTTGATCGCGCATAAAGTTCATTGGTAATTCCTAAATATTGTAAATCGAATGGAGTAAAGGCAACTTTTCGATTCCAACTAGGCGTCGGAATTTCCAAAAATCCTTTCGAATAATAAGGAATCTAAGTACTAGAGTATTTCATTTTAGATTCCTGCGTAAATACATCAAATTCTCAACCAAAATTAACCTGAACAACCCCAGCAGATGGAATAAGATAGTCAAGTCCCAGTTATAAAACAAATGATTTAAATGACATTTGTTTTTTATCAAGATAAAATGCTTCAATACTAAATAATTCGCTAACTCGTGTAACGGTTTATAATTATGTTATAAATAAAATCCTTCAAATAGAAGTGGCCGCGTAACGTAGCGGTTAGAGTGTTCGGCCGTGAAGCGGGAGACTCGAGTTTGAATCTTGCTTTGGGCAGATAATTCTTTTTTTATAAGAAAAATATAATATTTTTTGTCTTATAAATTGCCGATATCAGTGGTGCAATTGTCATTTAACACCGCTGCAATAAACTCTTTCAAAATGTTGGGATTTTAAATGAATTCAAAAGCAATGCATTTAAAACTATTCACCTATGCGTTGTGAAACACTAAGAAATGATTAAATCATGTGTATGATGTTTTACGTCGCTTTTAACAATATTTCAGTCATTGCACACTGAAGAAAATGTAGATAACACAGGATTTTATTACTGCTTTGAAAGTAAAATTGGTATTATATTGATAATTATCATTGTTAGGTTATTGTGATTTTGATATGAAATGTATATGTGTTAATTGCATTAAAAAAACACGGCTAAAAAACCAGGAGGTGTGCTAAGCAGAAACTATCCAGGTAGCAGATGCGCATGTGTATGCCAACTTTTAGTATATCGATAGACCATCATACTGTGTGTACAGTATTTTGCTTTACTCCTTTATCATTTAATATATGGATATAAAGTTTGGATGTAACTTCACAGAAAGCATCCTCTCAATGAAATCACCAGAATTCCTTCAAATTTTTGGGATCCCTGCAGAATTCTGGTTTCTATGGCAACGAAAAAAAAAAATCGTCTTCTCCCTAACTGGTTGGCAGATTTTCAAATAATTTTGTAGAAATGTTCCTTAAGTGACCCACTATCGGATTCCTTCAAGCCATGTTGATTGGTCAAAAAGCATGGTCGTCAGGGGGCTGGGCTATTTTGCCTTATATGGCTATAGTGAAAACTTAAAAAATCTACTCCTCCGAAAGTGTCGGGCCAATTTTCAAATAATTTTGCAGAAATATTCCTTAAGTGACACACTATCAGATTCCTTCAAGCCATGTTGATTGGTCAAAAGTATGGTCGCCAGGGGTGGGGCTATTTTGCCTTATATGGCTATAGTGAAAACTTAAAAAATCTTCTCCTCCGAAAGTGTGAGGCCAATTTTCAAATAATTTTGTAGAAATGTTCCTTAAATGACCCACTATCAGATTCCTTCAAGCCATGTTGATTGGTCAAAAAGCATGGCCGTCAGGGGGCTGGGCTATTTTGCCTTATATGGTTATAGTGAAAACTTAAAAAATCTTCTCCTCCGAAAGTGTTGGGCCAATTTTCAAATAATTTTGCAGAATATTCCTTAAGTGACACACTATCAGATTCCTTCAAGCCATGTTGAGTGGTCGAAAAACATGGCCGTCACAGGGCAGGGCTATTTTGCCTTTACGGCTATAGTGAAACTTAAAAAATCTTTTCCTCCGAAAATGTCAGGCCTATTTTCAAAAAATATTGTAGAAATGTTCCTAGGGTGACCCTATATCAGATTCCTTCAAGCCAGGTTGATTGGTCGAAAACTATGGCTGCCAGGCGGCGGAGCTTATATGGCTAAAGTGCAAATAAATAAAATCAGGTGAGTGATCCAGGGCCATCATGGCCCTCTTGTTTCATAATTATTTAACAGAAAGGTTCCTAATGTGACCCATTACCATGATTGTTATTGCCATTTTGTTGGCTAAAATTAGTTGTCAGCCAAAGTCGTCTTCTACAGATTTGTTAACCCTTTTCCTCATACGGCAATTCTGTAGCAGACGACTTTGAACATATTTTGTCAAAAAATAGAAAATCTTTATAATTGAATGAATAACCTATGACTAAGTGGAAATCATTGTGTCAAAAAGGAGAAATTGCTTGTTTTGAGCAATTTCTTCTTTTGTCACTATGTTTTCAAAAAACTATCTGCTGCAGGCGTCAAAAAGCGTCTATATGAGGGAAAGGGTTTAATGTGTTAAATAAAGGATAAAGTTTGACAGTCTTCTCTTTTCAGGTAATTCTCTCATGAGAGGAAATTCAATAGGAGAAATACGGATTAATATATGTCATGGAAAATTGGCCGATTTTACGGTAGGTATTGAGAATTTAGATATGTTCAAGTTTGTGTTTTAACCCTTTCCCACCTGCAGACGCATTTTGACCCAATAGCATTTATCCTTTTGTGGCAATGATTTCAAGAGACGTCTGCTACAGAGGAGTTGAAAAAGCGTCTACAAAATTATGTGAAAGGGAAAATGTATTTTTTTTTAAAAAATTATCATTTTTTAAAGAACTTGGATTACATTTTTTGGAAATTGATATAAGACACCAGAGCACATCTTTGTAAAAGGTTAGAAATGGTCCCTTATTAACCATTTCCCCTTTGTAGACATGTTAATGCATATGCATCAGATGACTTATGTAATTGATTGATTGGGGTTTAATGCCGTTTTCAACAATTTCTCAGTTATATCACAGCGGCCAGTTCACCTACTCATGCATTTCCTGGTTTTCTCACACTAGTACTCCACACAACAATCTTCCCAAGCAACTGGCTGCTTTTCCACATAGACTTAGCCCATGACTTATGTAAACATATCGGCAAAAGCAAAACATTGCTGATAATAAGCAATTTCTAATTTTTGCCAAAATATTTTCTCAACAACTCTATTCAATTAGAACACTTTCATTCATAATTTTTTTTATATTTTGACCAAGATGTTTTCTGCTGCAGATTTGTTGCATGTGGCTCATACGACAATTCTGCAGCAGACGACTTTGAACATATTTTGTAAATTAATAGAAAATCTCTATAATTGAATGGATAACCTATGACTTAAAGTGGAAAACATTGTGGGAAAAGGAGAAATTGCTCGTTTCGAGCAATTTCTTCTTTTGTCACTATGTTTTCAAAAAGCTGTCTGCTGCAGAGGCATCAGAAAGCATCTATATGATGGAAAGGGTTAAAGGTTACATGATACGTTTTTCAGGCCGATGTAATAGTTAACAGTACAACTAACAACTTACAGTTAGACAACGGGGGTCTGTCACAGTCTCTTTTAGATGTTGCTGGAGACCAGCTACAGGTAAACTCTCATCATATTTAACCGTTGACCTGACATAGTCGACTATGAAAATCTCTGTAAAAGACGGACGACTGCCAAAAAAGAGAAATTGTCCATTTTGAGCTTATTTCTAGGGATTAACCTTTTCCCACTTACAGACGCTTTCTGACGCCTCTGCAGCAGACGACTTCTGAACGAGAAATTTCTCCTTTTGCAACAAATTTTTCAAATATATATTATATATAATAATTAAACTCTCATTTATGGAATGTTTTTTCATTTTTTTGATGTTTTCAAAATTGTCTGCAGCAGATTTGTTGAATGTGAAAAAAGGGTTAAAGCACTGTAAAAATTAATCTTCCAGTTTTCTAGATGTTTTCAAAGCAGATGTCTCTGCAGCAGGCAGACCGCTTTTGCAAATACAGTCAAACTTGTGTGATTAAAGTATAAACTATTTGATAGTCAAGTTAGTTGTGTACGTCGGTTTGAACCAAAAAATAGATAGCACAATGAAATAATTTATAGAAAAAAGCTAAAAATCTTCATAACATTGTTTAAATATAATGTTTAGCTCTATAAATAAATAAATTTTCTTGGCAGAATGGGCAGGTCAGACTGCTGTGAGATATGTTGTAAATGAACAGCAATACATTGTAACATTTTAAATAATTTCCACATACATATATGCATTTATCTGCAGAAGACAATTTTTGAAAACACTGCAGAAATGGTTTTAACTTTTGTCTACTTTGATAATTCCCCATAAATATTTTATCCAAATTTAGTTTAAATAGACAATTTACTTTTTGCAATGTTAATGTTAACATTCCTAACAGTTACATGTAATATGTGAACTGACAAAAATTGAACAAATCCGACCAAGGCATGACATTTGTGATCAGTAGCCACCTGTCTTAAGCAGCCAGTTTTATCATGTCCCTTGGGAGGCTGCTGATCGCAAGTTTTGTTACTAAAAGATAATTTGCTCATTTGTGTAAAAATTACACTTTTCTAGAGGTAATAATTTAACTTTCCCACATACAACAAATCTGCAGCAGACGACTTTGAAATCGTCAAGGCAGAGGCACAGAAAATCCCTTTAACCCTTTCCCTCATACGACAATTCTGCAGCAGACGACTTTGAACGTATTTTATCAAAACATAGAAAATCTCTATAATTGAATGGATAACCTATGACAAAAAATTGAAAACATTGTGGCAAAAAAACGTGCAATTTCTTCTTTTGTCACAATGATTTCAAATAGCTGTCTGCTGCAGAGGCGTCAGAAAGCGTCTATATGAGGAAAAGGGTTAATTAAATGAAAGAAAAAATAACTGAATGGAGTTGAAAAAGGAGAAATTGCTCGTTTTGAGTAATTTATGTTTTTGTCGCATTGTTTTCAAAAGTCGTCTGCTGCAGATGCGTCTTAATGTGGGAAAGGGTTAATCAGATCTGATTTTTTTTTAACCCTTTCCCTCATACGACAATTCTGCAGCAGACGACTTTGAATTTTTTTTGTCAAAAAAATAGAAAATCTCCATAATTGAATGGATTACCTATGACAAAAAATTGAAAACATTGTGCAAAAAAGGAGAAATTGCATGTTTTGTGCAATTTCTTCTTTTGTCACAATGTTTTCAAATAGCTGTCTGCTGCAGAGGCATCAGAAAGCGTCTATATGAGGGAAAGGGTTGAATGAATAAACATTAACTGAATGGAGTTGAAAACATGGTGTCAAAAGGAGAAATTGCTTGTTTTGAGCAATTTATGCTTTTGTCAAAATGTTTTCAAAAGTCGTCTGCTGCAGATGTGTCTAAATGTGGGAAAGGGTTAATCAGATCTGATTTTTTAAATCAAAAAGAATGAGGGCAAAATGTACTTACGAGGAAGATCACAGACAAAAAATATTAAGGGAAAAAGGCGAAAATTTCTTCTCATGATAAATATTTTCATGTATAAGGATGATATTTTTTAAAAAGTAAATTTTATATGTAAAAAAAGGTAGTTCTAAAATGTATTTTTAATAACAGAATATTTGTCATAAAAAAGATTGTGTGTATAATCATGTAACCTTCTGTACCTCATATGATGTTACTTTCCAACATTAAATCATTATGCAGCAGACACCTTAAATAACATTGAGTCAAAGATACAGAAACTCTATAAATGAGAGAACAATTATTGAATAAAGTTGAAAAGATTGTGGCAAAAGTAGAAACTGCTCATTATGAGCAATTTATCCTTTTGCTGCAATTTTTTCAAAAATTGTATGCTGCAGAGGGGTCAGAAAGCACCCTTTGACTACTCTGACCATTTTTGTGAAGACAGTGCCACCAGAATAATGCCAGGCTAGCCGTGCATTCATGCCATCTGACCAGGCTCCAAACTTAAACCCTTTTCCTCAAATGACAATTCTGCAGCAGACGACTACAAACTTATTTTGTCAGCAGACGGCTTTTTGAAAACATAGTGACAAAAGAAGAAATTGCTCAAAACGAGCAATTTCTCCTTTTGCCACAATGATTTCCACTTTTAGTCATATGTTCACAGTCGTCTGCTGCAGAATTGTCGTATGAGGGAAAGGGTTAACTTGGATACTGATTACTGTTTATTTTTGGAGCCAAGTCACATAAAAATGGATCTACTGAGGTTTTGAACTAAATGGCAGTTCAGATTAAATTTCATCCTGGTGTAGTCGGTTTCCACTTATGACCAACCACAAAGAACTTGTAGAATGCTCGTATAACTAGATGGCAACAATGTATGATCCAGGTAAGACTCTGCCGAGGCGCAGGCCTGATCTTGATCTTTGCTGATCTCTAAATCTCAAAGGTCGGTTTGTGCTGTTGACATTGTGTAACATTTCAGGAGGAATGTAATGAATCGTACCCAAATGGTGTGAGCCCTGGAGAAATAGCCGTTACTTCTGGATATGGTTTAAAATGCAAAAAGGTGTTACATGGTAGTTTACCTAAATGGGATAAAGACAAAAGCTATAACTCTAAAAAGGTATTTCTCTACCCTTTCCTTGATGTGCCATCTTTATTATTCGTCTGCTCTGAAAACATTTTAGGAAGATGTGTGAGAATATAACATAAATATGTCTGAAATGGCATGGCCCATCACTTAACCCATTACTTCACATGACTTTTCATTCATCAGTCGAAAAATTTCACCAATCTAGAAAACTGAAAGATTTATATTGATAAAGAGGTAAAGATATTGCAATAAAAGGTGAAATTACTCGTTTTGAGCAATTTCACCTTTTATTGCAATGTTTTCAAAAGCCGCCTGAAACGGCAGGCGTCAAATGCTGCCTGTGTGATGTAATGGGTTAAAAGCCGTTTTGGTTCCTGGCCTCCCACTTATATGCAGAGTTAAGTGGCAGATGGTGGTATATTAGCAATAAGCTGGTTACCGTTAGTTGACACATAGGGATTATTTCTCCGTCACCTGAATGTTTTATTCTCGATTAAGCTTTTACTAAATTACCCACAGCTTCGTTTTCGTTCAATGGATTTACTTCAAACTTGAGAACACGGATACATCATTTCATAATGAACAGGAAAATGAAACAACACAAGGGACATAACTCTTGCTTCAAAAATGAATGAGTTATTAACCCTTTCCCTCATATAAACGTTTTTCGACGCCTCAGTAGCAAAAACATAGTGACAAAAGAAGAAATTGCTCAAAACAAGCAATTTCTCCCTTGATACAATGTTTTCAACTTTTAATCATAGGATATCCATTCAATTATAGAGATTTTCCATTTTTTTGACAAAATATGTTCAAAGTCGTCTGCTGCAAATTGTCGTATGAAGGAAAGGGTTAAACATCTTTGAACTGTCTCTGTGGCATAGCAGGATTGGTGTCAGGATAAATACTACCAGTGGTACTGGTAGTTTAGCCTGCTTACACTGTGATATGACTAAAATACTGGTTTAAACGGACATAAAACACCACATGAGCCATTCCCCGAGAAAACCAGCATTATGGACTCTGCGTAATGTATCGATCCAGATTAGCATTTTGCACAGGCTAATCCGGGCTGATACATTCCGTCTCAGTTAGATAGAGGTATAGAGTAATGATTCATGAAACAGAAAATCCTCCAGAGGCGAAAAGTATATGTCCGGGTTAGCCTTTGTGGCATGCTTCGGCTGATACGGGTTGATACTTTATGCAGAGTCCAAAATGTTGGTTTTCTTGTGAGACGGCTCATATAAACAATTCATACATTTGTGTTATTATATATATTAACAGACACTGCATAGATTTGTCACAAACTGTTTGAACCAAATCGAGGAAGATGGGTTTCGTACAGTAGCCTTTCCTGCACTGGGGACTGGTTCCCTGAAATACCCAGCTGATGTGTCAGCTCAGACTATAATTGAGTGTTTACTGCAGCATGAGAGGAACCATCCTGATACCGGACTTATTGATATCAGCATTGTGGTATTTGACGAAATGGCTGACTGGCAGTCCATTATGAAGGTAGGATTTCTGTTTAAGATAGTTTCTTTCCCACAAGAAGGTATCTTGTTCCTGTAAGATAGTTGTTCGTTCCCACAAGATGGTTTCTCTAAAAAAATTAAGAACTACTATGTCACGACTAATTGTTCAGATGTTCACATTATTTTACCAGATGGAGAATTTGCCAAGCAGTGTCCCACAATCACTGGAGGCTACTTCACTGCTTGAACCTCATACTTCATGATGACGTGTTATGTCGCATGGGTGATGCTGTCAAGAATCAGCTGGAGTTATGCACATGCACGAGACATGAGCCCTCCTGACTGACCCCTTTCTCACATTCATGTATAAATGCATATTGGCGCATCTTTTGGAAACATTTTGTCAAACAAAGAAATTGCTCAAAATTACCAATTTCTCTATTTACCATAATGTTTTCATTTCTTCCCAGTAATTAAACTTTCATTTATAGATTTTCTATATTTTTACTTATATGTTTTCAAAGATGTCTGCAGTAGATTTGTTGTATGTTGGAAAGGGTTAAATCTGTTAACAAAACTAAAGGCATGACTTAGTGGAATCTGCTACATTGAGCCAGAAGAGCTCAAGTGTGCATTGTCTAGCAATTGGTTCTGAAGTATTGCTAGGGAGATATCATTTAATCATTGACCATATTGAAGGATGAAAAGTTATTTAGTTGCCTGTGCTCGGTAATTTTGTTGCCTGTGCTCAGTTATTTCTGACTGACCCTCATTTAACAATAATTTAATTATTGTTAAAGGGATCCCTGTTGATGTCTGTACACTTAAAGAAAAGTAATTAATTTGTAATTTGTAATCTGTTTACTTAAAATAAATATTTAAGTTATTGCTTAAAAAAATGAGAGAATAAAATGTATTTTATGATAAATAAAATGATTTATGTCATTGCAGTGAATCAAAAAGTAATAGATTAAATCAAACTATTCAGTTGCTGGCGGTGTCAAAAGTTGTGTAGAAAAACGACGCCGTCATTTAGAACAATTCAATCAAGAAAACGATAAACACATTTCTCTCGAAACTATTTGTACCATAGCCAATCAGTGAGCAGCTATCACGCGTCAGTGTGTGGAATCTTTCAATCGATGGAGTTCCTTTGTTGATCGGAGTTAACCATCGCCACCCTTTTCTCCACCACTTATCTAAAATTAATTCCCTTTATTACACATTTAATCCGACGCACAGATCGCGCTCTCTGATTGGTAGTTGGTTTTATTATTCAATTGCTACTATTGTTGTACTGATTTATTGTTAATCATGCTTAAATTAGTTTCTAGGCAGGTGCTTTTTTGTCCTGCCCAGATATGTTAAAAATGATATAACATTTTATCTACTCGGCATTAAAAATATAATGAACAATTTCTCTATTTCACACAATGTTTTTAATAATCATCATCTATTTAACCCTTTCCCTCATACGACAATTCTGCAGCAGACGACTTTGAACATATTTTGTCAACAAATGGAAAATCTCTATAACTGAATGGATAACCTATGACAAAAAGTGGAAAACATTGTGGCAAAAGGAGAAATTGCACGTTTTGTGCAATTTCTTCTTTTGTCACTATGTTTTCAAAAAGCCGTCTGCTGCAGTTGCGTTAGAATGCGTCTGCAGGTGGGAAAGGGTTAAGGTGGTAGAATACGTGTACATGTCAATGCTATTGATAAATTGTTATACACACATGTTTTATCTCTCCATACAGGTATATGAAGATGAACTTCATGAATTGAAAACCAAAGCTGGTAAGTTAATTAGTTCCCCAGCAAGTGCACTTTATCTGTCCATCCTTTCTTTTGTCTGTCCTCTGATCACCTATCCTCAAACAAACTTTGTCCTATAAGAAATTGAAACTTGCATGTATGTATCAAATTGTATATGCAAAGATAGATCATCCTTGTTTGATGGGGTCTTATCTGGATCCAAACTGTTTGCATCAGTCATCAATGGTTGGGGTAAGCCGCCTTTAGCGTGCTAAGAATTTAGCCCCATACATGATAGAGCTTCATTTGCAGCAGACATCTTTTAGTAGGTACATGACTGTGTAGGATATAGTTACATTTTTTTCTCACAACTCTTCACATTCTTCCTGAAAACATTTAATTAACCCATTCCCAGATACAACAAATCTGCAGCTGACAACTATTTGTAGGTACATGTGTAGGATACATGCACATTTTATCACAACTCTTTACATTCTTCCTCAAAACATTTAATTAAGGAATTTGTTTAATTACATATCTAATTACCAGATTCCAGATTCTAGTGTGTTAATTTTAGAAATTCAAAATTGGGTTCAAAAAACTAATTGCTTAGGGTTTTAAGCCGTTTCCAATAATTTTCCAGTCATACCATGCAGCCAGATCACCTACCCATGTGAAAAACACCATTTATGTTCTTTAACCCTTTCTCTCATACGGCAATACTGCAGCAGACGACTTTGAACGTATTTTGTCAAAAAATAGAAAATCTCCATAATTGAATGGATAACCTATGACAAAAAGTGGAAAACATTGTGGCAAAAGGAGAAATTGCACGTTTTGTGCAATTTCTTCTTTTGTCACTATGTTTTCAAAAAGCCGTTTGCTGCAGAGGCGTCAGAAAGCGCCTATATGAGGGAAAGGGTTGATGAACTTTTCAGATGTCTAGATAAAGTTAACTGTTTTTTTCCTCCAACAATTCTTAATAGTACAACAAACCATAATGGTATTGGTTCTCAACAACATAGGTTTGTGGAATAAAGTAAGGATTTTGAAGCATTAAATGTGCACCTTGTCTAGGGTCCTGCTTTAATTCTTTTTACAGACCAGTCTATTGAGGATGGAAATGGTTTCCAGTTCAAACTGATGGAAAACTTACTAAGAAATGCCTTGGAGAGGGGAGCCGAAAACAATTCAGAGAGAGGAACAAGGGAATGGTTCAGGACTATGTTCAAAAGTGAGCCACGCCCACCTAAATACTGGTCTGGTTTCCATGGAAACAAGTCACTAAAGGATTGGATTATGGACTCTGATGATAATAAACCTGTTGTCGTTAATGTTGACCGAGAAACTTTAACAGCTGTGAGCAATCTTGTACAAAATACATGGGAAACTAAATATGTAGGTCAAGGTCGTGACGCACAAGGTCTTGGCGACCTGAAGTATTCCAGAGTGCGTGTTATAAAAGTGGAGCGCATAGAAAATTGTAAAATATTTGAAAAGTATGCACAGAAAAGACAGGAACTGTTTTCCAAAGCGTCTAAAGAAGGAGCTTTCCCCGTGTTAGAAAAACTGAATAATTCGTCCGGCCCAATTAAAACATTGTTACCCGCACATTCCGGCGGGGCCTTAATGGAGGATGTCTATCCAGAAATCAACGAGTGTTTCATGTTCCATGGAACGAAAGAGTCTGTAGTGGATATTATAGTCCAACAAGGCCTCGATTCACGTCTGTCGGGCGCGACGGCCATGTTCGGACAAGGGGTGTATGGTGCTGAAAGCTCAACGAAGGCAGATCAATATGCAGGTACGTGTACTACAATGTAGCCCTTTTAACCCTTTCCCCCATGTAGACGCATTGCGACGCCTCTGCAGCAGACGGCTTTTTGAAAACAAAGTGGCAAAAGAATAAATTGCTCAAAACGAGCAATTTCTTCTTTTGCCACAATGTTTTTCACTTTTAGTCATAGGTTATCCATTCAATTATAGAGATTTTCCATTTTTTAGCTCTACTGGCCAAAGGCCAGAAGGGCTTATTTCGTGGCGATTTGTCCGTCGTCCGTGCAAGCGTGCGTCCGTCCGTCAACAATTTCTTGTTAACATGATAGTCTTCACTTTTGATTGTATCTCAACCAAACTTATACAGTAGTTAGATATCCATGAGAGTTCGGTTCCTTTCGAAAACCAGCCACAGATCCTCCCATGCATGACTGGATTATGGCCCTTGAAATGGTCAAAATTGCTATAAAAGAGCTTGTTAACACGATACAGTCTTCACTTTTGATCTTATCTCAATCAAACTTATACAGTAGTTAGATATCAATGAGAGCTTGATTCCTTTCGAAAACCAGCCAGATCCGCCCATGCATGATTGGATTATGGCCCTTGAAATGGTCAAAATTGCTATAATAGAGCTTGTTAACACGATACAGTCTTTATCTTTGGCCAGTAGGGCTTATGTTGTGGCGATTTGTCCGTCCGTCCGTCCGTAAACAATTTCTTGTTAACACGATACAGTCTTTACTTTTGATTGTATATCAACCAAACTTATACAGTAGTTAGATATCCATGAGAGCTCGGTTCCCTTTGAAATGGTCAAAATTGCTATAATAGAGCTTGTTAACACGATACAGTCTTTATTTGTTATTGTATCTCAACCAAACTTATATAGTAGTTAGATATCCATGAGAAAACAAGCCAGATCCGCCCCATGCATGACTGAATTATGGCCCTTGAAATTGTCAAAATTGCTATAATAGGGCTTGTTAACATGATACAGTCCTTAGTTTAAACTTATTTATTTTAAATCGATTGCGAAACAAGCTTTAAGCTTATATTAATCACGCTCGATGTCTGCTTCCTGGATACTTAACCAGTACTCGCGCCGATTGTGTGGAATAATCTCAAAGTCAGGACCCGCTCATCACGGGACTCGAACCAGGGACCTTTGATGTGAGAGGCCGACGCTCTAGTCTACCTCTGCACCACTGTCTTCCACAATGATACAGTCCTTATTTTTTATTGTATCTCAATCAAACTTATACAGTAGTTAGATATCCATGAGAGTTTGGTTCATTTCTAAAAAAAAAGGCCAGATCTACCCATGCATGGCTGGATTATGGCCCTTGAAATTGTCAAAATTGCTATAATACAGCTTGTGAACACAATAGAGCTCCCATTTACTATCTGATCTTCACCAAACTTAGATGGTATTTGAATATTGATGACATATTGGTTCCTTTTGAAACAAGCCAGATCAATGCCAGTAGAGCATAGGCCCTCATGGGCCTCTTGTTTTTTTATTGTATCTCAATCAAACTTATACAGTAGTTAGATATCCATGAGAGCTTGATTCCTTTCGAAAACAAGCCAGATCCACCCCATGCATGACTGAATTATGGCCCTTGAAATTGTCAAAATTGCTATAATAGGGCTTGTTAACATGATACAGTCCTTATTTTTTATTGTATCTCAATCAAACTTATACAGTAGTTAGATATCCATGAGAGTTTGGTTCATTTCTAAAAAACGGCAAGATCTACCCATGCATGGCTGGATTATGGCCCTTGAAATTGTCAAAATTGCTATAATACAGCTTGTGAACACAATAGAGCTTCCATTTACTATCTGATCTTCACCAAACTTAGATGGTATTTGAATATTGATGACATAATTGGTTCCTTTTGAAACATGCCAGTAGAGCATAGGCCCTCATGGGCCTCTTGTTTACAGAATATGTTCAAAGTCGTCTGCTGCAGAATTGTCGTATGAGGGAAAGAGTTAAAAACATTGTGGCAATAGGAAAATAGGAAAATTGCTCAATATGAGTAATTGCCTATAAGCAAGCCAAGCTTATGTCATGGCGAATTGTCCCTTGTGTGTATGCATGAACTTTTTTTTGCTTCAAACGACTTCTCCTCTGAATCCACTGGGCCAATTGGGATGAATCTTCACAGGGACTGACCATCCTTTCAATATCCTCTCCTAAATTCCTTCACATTTTTTTTATCCATCAACAATTCTGTTTTTCTTGGTAAATGTAAGTAAAAACTTTAAAAAATATTCTTCTCCCAAACTGGTTGGCTGACTTTCAAATAATTTTGTAGAAATGTTCCTCTCTCTCTTATTCCTTCAAGTCATGTTGGTTGAAAGACATGGCCATCAGGGGGCGGTGCTGTTTTTCCATATATATAGCTAAAATGAAATAATTTTGTAGAAATGTTCCTTTCACATCTTTCTACAAGATTCGTTCAAGCAATCTTAATTGGTTGAACAAAAGGGCAGCATGGCTGGTTTACCTTATATGGCAGTCGAGATTTAATTTTTGTCTAATGGCAGTGGATGATTTGGCCCTCTTTTTGGCCGGATTGCTCTAGCAATTCCGGTCTATAGATTGGCGATGTCCGTCTGTCTGTCTGTCTGTCCGTCCGTCAACATTTTGGGTAAAGTTTCAGATGAAGGCAAAATCTCAGCACTGGAAAGGGTTACAAACTTGAAACTTTGCCTGACGGTAACCAGTAACACGTTCTATTGATTTCTATGGTTACTTTGACCTTGACTTTGGTTTGTCGATTTTCAAGGTAAAATTGCCGACAATCCGGCCTTACCGTCTTCAGCGGTTTCTTGTTATCTAATAATATGAACATTCACAAAAAAAATGTTTAATTGAATGACAAAAAATTTAAGTATTTTCAATATTTGCACAATGGTCAAGATATTGATATTGTAATGTGATTCTACGGTTTATATAATTTTGCAGAATTCATATGTGGCTCTGGTAAAAATAATAGCATATTACAACTGTCCATTGTTTAAACTCTTTACTAACGAACCTTAAGGACTTAACGGTCAGTGAACATACAGATCTGCCTGCGTCTGCTAATTATGCAGGCATCCTGAGGAATGCACCCTACCTATTAATCTTTTCCATGATACAGACACCACTTGAAAACATTTTTGAAAAAGGAGATACGTGTATTGCTAACAAAAAAAAAATCCAAAATATTTTCAACTTCTTTCCATGATTATACTTCCACTTTTCATGGTTGACTCTTTCCCACATAGATATATATGCATCTGCATCATGTGAGAAATTGCAACAATGATTTCATGATGATTCAATGGTTAATCCCTGTTATACCTTTAACCCTTTCCCTCATATAGACGCCTCTGCAGCAGACAGCTTTTTGAAAACTTAGTGACAAAAGAAGAAATTACTCAAAACGAGCAATTTCTCCTTTTGCCACAATGTTTTCCACTTTTAGTCATAGGTTATCCATTCAATTATAGAGATTTTCCATCTTTTGACAAAATATGTTCAAAAATACGTCTGCTGCAGAATTGTTGTATGTGGGAAAGGGTTAAATAATAGAGGATTTCCATATTTTTCTTAGAACTACAGATTTGTTGTATGTTGGAAAGGGATAAGCCAACAGAAAAATGTGTCCGGGATAATCTCCTTGAAGTCCTGTATGCAGTTTGAGTATCACAAAATAGGGTTTTAGGTTCAAATAAGGACTTTAGAGCAAAAATTACAACTCTCATCCAAGATGGACTACTTCTTATTCAACTTTCATTTTATATTTCAGATGAAAAAAAACACAGAACAGATGGGCGGAAGAAAATGTTCCTGACACGAACATGTCTTGGTAAAATGTGCGTCGTCTCCAAGCCCCAATCCTTCGCGCGAGCCCCATGCTGTAAATGTATGCAAGATAAATGTGGCTGTTTAGAAGATTCCTTCTTTGATTCTGTTGTCGGGGATGGAAGCTGGAATTTCCGCGAGTTTGTGGTTTATGATAGGACTCAAGTTTACCCTGAGTACATCATCACTTATGTTAGGGAGTAAAATATTTCATTTGACGTTAACCCTTTCCCTCATATAGACGCTTTTTGACGCTCTTGAAGAAATTGCTCAAAACCAGCAATTTCTCCTTTTGCAACAATGTTTCCCACTTTTAGTCATAGGTTATCCATTCAATTATAGAGATTTTCTATTTTTTGACAAAATATGTTCAAAAATACGTCTGCTGCAGAATTGTTGTATGAGGGAGAGGGTTAACCCTTTCCCAAAAACCAACAACTGTGAAAACATCTAGGAAAAATAATGAAAGTCTTTATTAATTTATGCGAGCCGTTCCAGAAGAAAACTAACAGTATAGACTCTGCGTTATGTATCAAATCAGATCAGCCTATCTGGGCCGACACACTGGGGGAGAGTAATGATTCCAGAAACAGAAAATCCACAGGAGGCAAAAAGTGTGTTTCCGGACTAGCCTGCGCGGCTCCGGGTTGATACTTTATGCAGAGTCCACAATGTTGGTTTTCTTGGGGGAATGGCTCAAGTATTATTATGATTATTTGGACACTAGAGGGGTCTATATCCCGATATATATAGTAACTCAACATTGAAGCCTTCTACAGGATGTGAAATCTAATTTACAGTATAAGCATGTATCTTTCTATTTCAATACTACAAGTAAAACTCCAGTTATACATATAGATATAGCCTACTTTAAGTATTGAAACAGAAAGTAATGGTAAATTTAATTTCAGTTCCTTAAGAAGGCCATCTGGTCAAAAGCTTGAATGTTAAGTTACATTATATATATAGATAGAAAGTATTATTGTTGAATGGTTATTGAAAACAATGTGGCAATTTCTTATTTTTTACCTCATTATTTTCAAATGCATCTAAATGTTTATGTGAGAAAGGGTCAACTTATATGACTTAAATGAGAAGTGTAAGTGTGAGAAAATGAGAAAAACTTCTGGTCAAAAGCTTGCATGTTGAGTTACATTATATATATAGATAGAAAGTATTATTTTTGGAAACAATGTGGCAAAAGGAATATTGCTCATCACAAGCAATTTCTTTTATTTTTTACCTCATTGCTTTCAAATGCATCAAAATGTGTATGTGAGAAAGGGTCAACTTATATGACTTAAATGAGAAGTGTAAGTGTGAGAACAACTTTTGAGATATTTTCAATGACTTTAAGCACATAATGGTTTGACTATATGAACATGCAGCTACATGTGTCTGCATGACTTGATATTTGTGACATTTTCACATCGAAATGTGTTTGTATGGGAGGAAGACCCGACATTTGTGATATTTTCAAAAATTTAACACACATCGAGGGCGTGAAACAGATGTAAATAAAAACCTATTTTGAAAACCCTGGTTTAGGGGCGATTTTGACCCATTTGTAAACAATTTCCATTGTTTACCAATAAAAAGGATTTATCGCTTATAAGGACTTTATGGCGAGGTGATTAACCTTGGTAAAAATATACCAATTTTAGTTACAACCATTTCTCGCCAAGCCCTCGACATAGTGGTATAAAATGAACCCGAAGCTGACCTTATGACAAAAGAAGGGAATTATCGCCTACCAAGGCAGATGGGATGTTGGGTTTTGGTTGTCTGTCTGTCCTTCCATCTGTAGCCATATCTTAGACATGGTTGGAGCAACTTGATTAACTCAAATAAAGTCAACCATAATGGGAAAAGATCCCAGAGCAGGTTTCATTAAAACCTTGGATATTTAGGAGTGTGAAATACACAATCAACTGTCAAAAGACGATACTGCACCATGATTGTCGACATTCATCTCCATCAAATCTTGGGCCATATGAGATCAATATCTAGGTCACTAGGTCAAATTGAAGGGAAATCTTGTTAACATTCTGGAGGCCACATTTTCAACTTGAATGTTTGTCTTGATGATATGTAGGTCAAGTTCAAACATGGGTCATGTTTGGTTTAAAAGTAGGTCACTAGGTCAAATTGAAGGAAAATCTTGTTAACACTGTAGAAGCCGCACTTTTTGCTTCAGCAGCTTCAAATTTGGTCAGAATGTTTATCTTAATGATATCTAGGCCAAGCTTGAATATGGGTCATATCAGGTAAAAAAAATGTCAATCTCTAGGCCAATAAAGGAAAATCTTGTTAACACTCAAGTTACTGAAGTTTCATTTTGAATCTTTGTCAGAATAATTGTCCTGATGTGTTTTGCATTAGAAATCACATTGCATAATTCTGGTGAGCAGACTAGAGCCACATGGCCCTCTTGTTTAAATTCGTCAGACTGTTTGTCTTGATGATATCTAGGGAACCTTAAATTTTGACCATATTGAGTCCAAAACCAGGTCACTCTGCCTAACTTAAGAAAAATCTCGTGGACACGCTAGCAGTCTCATGTTTGACTTATTTATCAGATTACATCTTTAAGTATTATTCATGGACACCTTATCATAAAGAGCGATGGTATTTAGGTCTGTGTTAAGTAATTAGCATGCCAAGGTGATCCAAGCATTGTTTTACGATTTTTAGCTCACCTGAGCACAAAGTGCTCAAGGTGAATTATTGTGATTCTGGTCATTGACAACAATTTGCTTCTGTTTTTTTAACACTAAAAGAGGCCATAATTTTCATGATACATATTAAATTGTTTATTTTTCTGATATCACTCTGGAAGCCATATTTTTAAGTTGAGCATGTTAAAACTTTGTCAGAATAATTGTCTTGATATCCAGTTAAGTTTGAATATGGATGGGAAACTGCCACTGCCGTGAGATAAGCTTGTGGGTTTCAGAACTGGGTGTCCCAGGTTAAATCCCCAGTTGAGGCAATTATGGTTGATTTCCCTTGGGTAGAGCACATTGCTTAGCCTAGTACTGGTTTGTTTACCCACAGGATCATGAATAAGTGAACTGGCGCTTTAATATAAATGATATGATGTTGGAAACGGCGTAAAACCCCAATGAAACAAACAAATCGAATATGTCGGATAAAAAACTAGGTAACTAGACCAAATTGAAGGAAAATCTTGGTAACACTAGAGACTGCATTTTTTACTTGAGCATGATGAAACTGTCAGAATGTGTCTTGATGATATCTAGGCTAAGTTCAAATATTGGTCATGCCCTGTCAAACATTTTGATATCCAAGCTTGAATATGGGTCATAACTAAGCCAAATTGAAGGAAAACCTTTTTTAAAATGAGCATGTTGAAACTGATATATGGGCAGAGTTCAAATCAGTCACGTCCTGTCAAAAACTAGGCAACTAGGCAAAATTAGATCAATTCATGGACATCTCATCATATAAAGATATGGAGATATTGTACTCAAGTGAGCGCTACAGGGCCACCATGGACGTCTTGTTATTTTTTTGGGGGAAATCTCAATTCAACAAATTAACCCTTTCCCTCATATAGGCGCTTTCTGATGCCCCTGCTTTTTGTAAACATAGTGACTCAAAACAAGCAATTTCTCCTTTTGACACAATGTTTTCCACTTTCAGTCATAGGTTATCCATTCAATTATAGAGATTTTCCATTTTTTGACAAAATATGTTCAGTCGTCTGCTGCAGAATTGTCGTATGAGGGATAGGGTTAACTTGTTCAACACTGGCTCTTGAGTATTCAGCCAGGTTTGATAATTAGGTATTTTCAAATATTATCATGAACATTATTTCAGTTTTACAACTTTGTTAATATTGTTTGTATGCATTGAATAAAGACTGCCATTCTAACTAGCCATCACATATCAGATTTATTTGTCGACTTTTCCCTTGGAAATGGAAGAAATTTCTAATCTTCTTTTCCCTCAATGTGTTCTTCACTATCTTAATAGCACACATGTAAAGATTGTACATTCGTTTCCTCTAATAAGTATGTTGAGACAGTTACTCTAAATACATCTCCATTTAACCATTTTCCTCTTGCAAATGAATTTTGACAAATTTCAAGCAGACAAATTTTGCATAATCAACGATTTCTGCCTTTGTCACAATATTTTCATCTCTATTCAATGATTATCCTTTCATTTATACATGTACTGAACCTTACGTTAGGCACGATTATTAAAAACCTAATTGAGGCCATAATTCTGGAGAAAAAAAACAAACTTTTCTGTGTCTATTACATGTTTATTTGTAAAGATCTTGTCTTCGTATCCTGGTAATTTTGATCCAAACAAGAGGGCTATGATGGCCAAGAATCACTCACCAGAGCAATGTGATTATGCCTAATCTGCATGGATTTAAAAAACAAGAGGGCCATGATGGCCCTGGATCGCGCACCTGATTTAATACAACTTGGTAAATGGTTTTCACTATATTCATACAAGGAAATCAAGCCTTACCCCTGGCAGCAATGTTTTTCAATGGATCAGAATAATTTGAACAATCCTGAAAGAGGGTCACCCAAGGAACATCTGTGCCACATTATTTTTAAATCGGGCCAGTACTTTTGGACAAGATTTTTAAAGTATTCACCATTTATACATACATGTATAGGGAAAAGAAGCTCCGCCCCCGGAGGCCATGTTTTTCTACCGATCAGAATACTTTGAACAATATTAGTAGAGGGTCGCCCAAGAAACATTTGTGCCAAATTATTTTAAATGGGCCAGTGCTTTTAGACAAGAAGAATTTTTAAGTTTTCACTATAAACGTTAAGGAAAACAAGCTACAGCCATGTTTTTCAATGGATCAGAATAATTTGAATAATCTTGAAAGAGGGTCACCCAAGGCACATCTGTGCCATAATATTTTTAAATCAGGCAAGTGCTTTTTGACAAGAAGATGTTTTAAGTTTTCACTAAACACATATAAGGAAAACAAGCGCAGCCCCCTGGTGGCCATGTTTTTTTAACAGATCAGATTATTTTGAACAATCTTGGAAGAGGGTCATCCAAAGAACATTTGTGCAAAATATTGGGCCTGAACTTTTGGACAAGAATATTTTTAAAGTTTTTCCTTTCCATTGCCATGGCAACCAGAGTTCCGCATGGAATTAAATTCTTTAAATAACTGAAAGAAGACCACCCAAGGAACATCCGTCTAAAGTTTTATCAAAAGTGGCTAATCGGTTTAATAGGAGATTGTTTGAAGCAAAAAATGACGGACGGCAGACAAAGAACGGTCACAATAACTCACTCGGAGCCTTTGGCTCAGGTGAGCTAAAACTGAAGGAATTTTTGTTGAGGTCCATTGAAAGAAAAATTTATGTGAAGTTTTATCCCAATTGACCCACTGGCTAAAGAGGAGAAGACTACTTCATGATCAGATTAGCTAAAAAGGGAAAAAAAATTGAAAATTAATTGCCATAGAGGTAATAAAATTCAATGCTATCGGGGATAGTGCACACTTTCCCATATTAAACAAATATGCAGCAGACGACATTGAAAACAAAACTGTAGAAAATCTCTTTTAAAGAAACTACATGTATAATGAATTCAATTTCAGTAACTTTTCCTATTTACCTTTTGCCTTTAAAACTTCACAAGTTGAGTCCTGCAGATGCTTCAAAACGCGTCTGCAAGTAAGGAACAGTTCAAGTTTAACCCTTTCCCTCATATAACGCTTTCTGACGCCTCTGCAGCAGACTGCTTTTTGAAAACTATGTGACAAAAGAAGAAATTGCTCAAAATGAGCAATTTCTACTTTTGCCACAATGTTTTCCACTTTTAATCATAGGTTATCCATTCAATTATAGAGATTTTCCATTTTTTGACAAAATATGTTCAGAGTCGTCAGCTGCAGAATTGTCGTATGAGAGAAAGGGTTAAGGACTTCTACACTATCAAAATATATCTGCAATGCCTTCCTCTAAGAACCGTTTATATATAGCCATGAACTTGGCAACAAAAGCTTCAATGTGATAGATGGCCTTCTGTCCCTGCTGTAGACGATGTTCATAATGGGCTGCTGACTGGATCACTTCCGTCTTCAACTCTCCATCACAGTTTGAGATGAGATTCTCCAAGAGACCCTGAAATTTATACAAGAGTGTTGGTGTTACTTTGAACCAACAATGTCATTTTAATTTTAACCTTTTTCCACAAACAGATGCTTTCTGACTTCACTGTAGCAGACGTCTTTTAAAATAAATTGTTGCAAAAGGAGAAATTGTTCATGATGACCAATTTCACCTTATGCCACAATGTTTACAACTTTATTCAATAATGATTTTTTTCATTTATAAAGTCTCCATATCTTTGACTTTCCAAGTTGTTTGCTGTAGATTTGAAGTATGTAGGAAAGGGTTAAGATAATATAACAAGAGGGCCATGATGGTCCTGGATCGCTCACCTGAGTAATGCAATGTCATGCCAACCACAATAACTTTTTTTTACCAATCAACATGGCTTTAAGTAATCTCATAGAGGGTGCGGACCAAAGGAACATTTCTAAAAGTTATTGGAAATGGGCAAGATGTTTTCGGAGAAGAGGATTTTTAGTATTACTATAGCCATATAAGGCAAAACAGCCCCACACATTTAAACCAAGTTTTTCCACAACATGGCTTGAAGGTAGCAGTTGGACGTTCAGCCAATGAACATTTCTACAAAATTATTTGAAAATCGGCTAGCCTGTTTGGGAGGAGAATTGTTTTTAAATAATTTTATTTTGTTTGCCTTGAAAAGGTCCAGTATTGCTCCACTGCATTAGTCAACAAGAGGGCCAGTATCGCTCCACGTCCATTAGGCAAAAATTAAATCTCCAAACAGCCCCACCCCCTGATGGCCATGTTTTTGACCAATCAACATGGCTTGAAGGAATCTGATAGAGGGTCACCCTAGGAACATTTCTACAAAATTATTTGAAAATCGGCCCGACACTTTCGGAGGAGAAGATTTTTTAAGTTTTCACTATAGCCATATAAGGTTAAATAGCCGCCCTCTGGCGGCCATGTTTTTCAACCAATCACAATGGCTTGAAGGAATCTGATAGAGGATCTCCCTAGGAACATTTCCACAAAATTATTTGAAAATTGGCCAAACACTTTTGAAGAAGGTTTTTTAAGTTTTCACTATAGCCATATAAGGCAAAATAGCCCCGCCCTCTGGCGGCCATGTTTTTCGACCAATCAACATTTCTTGAAGGAATCTGATAGAAGGTCACCCAAGGAACACTTCTACAAAATTATTTGAAAATCGGCCCAACCCTTTCGGAGAAGAAGATTTTTTAAGTTTTCACTATTTTTTTCTTTCGGTTGCCATGGAAACCAGAATTCTGGGTGGATCAACAAAATTTGAAGGAATTTAGGAGAGGACATTGAGAGGATGCTTCCTATGAAGTTTCAACCAAATTGGCCAAGTGGTTAGGGAGGAGAAGTTGTTTAAAGAAAAATGTTAACGCACTCACACACAGACGCACAATTCGCCATGACATAAGCTCGACTGGCTTTCAGCCATTGGAGCTAAAAATTAAATAATTTAAGTCATATAAGGCAAAACAGCCACGACCCTTGCAGGCCATGTTTTTCAACCAAACATTGCTTGAAGGAATCTGATAAATGTCACCCAAGGAACATTCCTGCAAAATTATTTAGAAAACGGCCAAATATTTTTGGAGAATAAGATTTTTAAAGTTTTCATTTTAGCCATATAAGGCAACAAGCCATCATCAACATGGCCTGAAGGAATCATAGGGTCGGTCATCACCCTATGAACATTTCTGCAAAATTATTTGAAAATCGGCCAAACGGTTTGAGATAAGAAAATGTATAAAGTTTTTTCTTTTGGTTAACATGGAAACCAGAACTCTGCATGGATCAAATTTTGAAGGAATTTAGGAGAGGACATTTAGAGAATGCTACCAGTGAAGTTTCATGCCAATTTGACAAGAGGTTACAGAGGAAAAGTTATTTGAAGCAAAATGTTGGCGCAGGCACGCACGACGGACAATTCGCCATGACTAAAGATCTTGACTGGCTTTCAGCTGAAAATTGAATGAATTTAGGACATTAAGACAATACTTTTTGTGATATTTAATCCCAAATGAACCACATTTACCACTGTTTACAGAGGACATTCTGATGCATGGCGATCACAATTACTCACCTTGAGCACTTTGTGGTCATATGAGCTGAAAAAATAAACATTTGAAAAAACACATGTGCCTCTGTCAATGAGCGAGAAACAGACAGAAGTGAACCTATCTGTAACTTTACCAAGACTGACAACAACAATATATAGAGATATGTTTTAAAAGCAAGGCTACGCACTAAATTTACAAAAAGATAATTACCCTCATAATCATATCAGCTGGTATACAATGTGTCAGCAGTTCATACAAACGGGCCCGGACTTCCAGCAACCTACATTAAAACAATCAGAAACAACAGTGTTTAAGGCCATCACTAAACATGTCAGTAATATTTTAAGAAAACCAACCCAAGCATATGTTAAGACACGTGTAGATAAAGATCTGTCTGCATAATGTGACATCCATGCAATTTGATCAAAATATTCACTCTCATCAGATAATTATTGAATGTTTTTATGACGTCATAAGAACAGTGGAAATAAAAAAAAAAACTGCACAGGCTGTTTTGGGTCTACACCTCTCTCGAAATGCCAAATGATTGATTTTCCTACAGTTAGACCCATTTCCATTTCACTCTTCATCAAATAAAACCACTTTTAACCATTTCCAACATACAACAAATCTGCAGCAGACAACTTTGTAAACATAGTAACTAAAACCTGAAAAATCTCCATATAATATGTCTTAAATATTAAACTAGAAAAATATCACTGAAGGTGATGAATACCCCCAGCTGGTGCCTGACAATATACATATGTATGAGAAGTTCAAGGGGCCATAACTCATTTAAAAATAATTCCAGTGCAACACGCCTACAATATGCACAACTAGGCTTGGTATCATTTATTCTTGTGAAGTTGTATTGAATTCTGACCAAGGGTTGCTGAGAAATAGTGTTCACAAGAAATGTCCAGACCAACTATGTATCTGGGGGATATAGTAAAGTTGAAAACATTGTGGCCAAAGGAGAAATTGCTCATCATGAGCAATTTCACCTTTGGCCACAATGTTTTCAAAAGATGTTGCTGCTATTTCGTTAAAATGCAGGTGGGAAAGGGTCAACCCCGTGACTAGTGGAACTGATTGTGTCAAGCCTGTGCCACCAGTATAGACCCAGTCCAGCAGGCACAGCTGAACAGGCTTCTCAACTCCACATTCTTATAACTATTAAAACCAGAGTTATGTAAATTTGTATAGACATGCGTATTGTTCCTAGGAACATGTGTACCAAGTTTCATTTGAAAATGTTGAACGGTTTTGAGTTATGAGGTTAGGTTAAAGAACTAAATAGTTACTGACCTTTTAGGACTTTGTTGTTGTACAATCATATTTGCTGTCTCCCTAAGATAAATCTCCCAGTCTAGTTCGGATACTTCCTGATCTGGACTGAACGGATACCTGATAAAAACAATTCACCTCTTAACCCTTTCTCACATACAACAAATTTGCCGAAGATGACTTTGAAAACATACATGCAAATATATAAAACCTTAGAAATGAAACTCCATGGTGCAAAAAGTGTCTGTATGTGGGAAGGTTAACCCTTTCCCTCATATAGACACTTTCTGATGCCTCTGCAGCAGACAGCTTCTTGAAAACATAGTGACAAAAGAAGAAATTGCTCAAAACGAGCAATTTCTCCTTTTACCACAATGTTTTCCACTTTTAGTCATACTAGAGTAGCTCATGGTGGTGTTGTATGCAATTTATGTCCAGAGCTAAACTCTTCAAGAATCCACTAATTGAAGGTCCAGGAACAATATTTGGTTGGTAACACATTTCCCACTGAAGGCGAAATGGCCACGCCCTTTGTTTTCATAGGTTATCCATTCAATTATAGAAATTTTCTATTTTTTGACAAAATATGTTCAAAGTCATCTGCTGCAGAATTGTCGTATGAGGGAAAGGGTTAACTGTTCATCCGACAAAATATGTTTAGTAATCTGCATTTGTTTATGAAGTTATAGGTTTGACAGACAGGCAAGGTAAAACCAAGATGCGACCCCAAGAATGGGGGGTAAATTTACCTTTACATTTGACACCTCTGCAGAAGAGGACTGTTGAAAACATTGTGGTAAAAGTAAATATCGCTCTTTGGCTATGTTTTTATTAGCGGAGAGTTTTTGCGTTTTCTGCTACTGATTTATTGCATTTGAGAAAGGTTTGATAAATTTCATAGCATGATGGACAGACAATGGAAGTGGTCCTATTGTGCCATATTGCCTTAACCCTTTCCCTCATACGACAATTCTGCAGCAGACGACTTTGAACATATTTTGTAAAAAAGTAGAAAATCTCTATAATTGAATGGATAACCTATGTCACTAAAAGTGGAAAACATTGTGGCAAAAGGAGAAATTGCACGTTTTGTGCAATTTCTTCTTTTGTCACCATGTTTTCAAATAGCCGTCTGCTACAGAGGTGTCAGAAAGCATCTATATGAGGGAAAGGGTTAAAGGACAATCATCCCTTTACCGCATACTCAAGGTGTCTGCAGAAGACAACACATTAAAATAATGTTCAAGCTTGGGAAATAGTTAAGCAAAACAATCATTCAGGCTTTCAGTTAAATTTTATATACATAATTTAAGTGTCATCAAGGCTCTCGCGAGGGTGCGACTTTGGTGAACTTGTCGCCTTAAATTTTAAGACTTCGCCCATTCACAAGATGAAAGCGAAATTAACTTTGCCAACAATTTTGACCCAAGTCATCGGACGTTGTAAAGTTACGTTCAGTTCTCAGTGCCTGTGCATGAGATTGTTTAATGGCTCCATTCGGTATATAGATTAACGTAATCAGATATTTGACAACTGATAACCAGTTAAAACAAACGAAGATCGAACACTTTGTATACAGCGCTGGTGCAAGGCTAATCAGTACTTTACACACACACTATGACGAGGAACCAATCAACTATCGTGTCTTTTGACACTAATTTGCATAAACCAATCAAAAGACAATATCTCAAATGTACAACATATTCAGTTGAATACCATATACTTACTAGTATAGACTGTTTGTGTGATGCAGCTAATCGCCGATGAGAATAATTACTTAATTAATAAGATTTTTATATTTCATACTCATTTTTGACAGGCACATGGGGCAATTTACTCAGTCTCGCTTGAAAAAAAATATATCGCCGAATATTGATGTTGATTGATCAGAATTGAAATAACCAATACGTCATAAGTCTATTCTGAAGGGTAATTTCCGGAATTCCCACCTACGCAAATTTCAAAATACCGGATGTCAATGAAATTTTTGACGAAATCTTTGGAAACTCAGGACTCTGAAGCAAAATTTGAGGGACTTGAAAGGGCGGAAATTTTTAGAAATTAATCCACTAATTTGATGCTTTTCTCCCCTATCATGATTATGACATTTCCCTACGTTTTACAGCTGCATTGATTTGTTCACAAGAAGTTTGTGATCCACTTGTCCCCCTCTTTGGTCTGGAATTATTGTTGACATTGTTTACCGGTTGAATACTTCTTCCAAGATATTTATAAACGATTAGGATGGGATGATTTATAATATGTGTGCTTTAATTTAAATTAGTTTAAATATAAAATAGAGTTGAAAACATTGTGGCAAAAGGAGAAATTGCTCATTATTAGTAGTTTCTTCTTTTGCCACAAGGGTTGCAGAAGTCATTTTTTGCTGCAGAGGCGTCAGAAAGTGTCTGTATGTGGGAAAGGGTTAACCCACTTACTGTTGCACTTTGCAAGCTTCACACATCAGCAAGGCTCTTCTCAAATTTCTGCGACTTTTACCGGCTATTTTCTTCCCAAGATCAGCAGGTAAGTTTAACCCTTCTTTCTTGCAGACTGTTTGTAATATGCTACAGATCTAGGTAACCACCAATGAAATGAGAAAAATAACTATATAAATGAAATATTCTTTGCAGCAATAGACATGTAAAAATGTGCAGATTATGACATATTACATATTTACCACATGTTAAGTACACATACTCATAATTTCTTTCTTTGCTATTCTATTACCTACTCTATTCACTAATTTATACTTTCATTTTTATATTTTTGCAAAGATGTTATCAAAGTCATCTGCTGCAGAATTGTTGTAATTATGAGGGTAAAGCCAGAAATTCGCGGAATTGTTCAATAAAATTAAAACCATTGGCAAGATGTCTTAAAAACATACAATAATTATAAGGTAATTTGTAATGCGGAAGGCGAATTTCACCATATAGCATGTAATAATGGCAACGTAGTGGTCACTATGGTAACACATGGTCGTGCGTACCTCTGCAGTTGCTAAAATAACCATATACAAATTTAAATTTGAATTGAAAGGTAAACGCTTCAATGACTTTCAGGAACTACAGAGTAAAGCCCAGACACTGTTATATTCGTACAGCTTTAACTTTAAGAAGTTGTGACGTTGACGTCGTTTTCTGAAGATTAAACTGCGGGGCTATACTGACCTCATGTTATTAAACAAGCTGTAGTTTTCTTTCTATTGTATGTATCTTTTTGAAATTTTCTATGTCATTTACAGGTGTATTAAATTTAATAGCGAACTAACGTTCGATTGAAAATGTAAAAGAAAGTTGATTTTATTGAACAATTCCACGAATTTCTGGCTATACCCTCGTATGAAAGAGTTACACTTTTTTTGGTAGTAATTACTCATTTCCCCCCTTAGATATTCAAAAAGCAGACGGCACTAAAAATATAAAATCAGGTAAGTTATTTATCTTTTAATTCTCTTACAAAATTCACATAGATACTCCTTACTCTTATTTAACCCTTTCCCTCATACAACAAATCTGCAGCAGACGACTTTGAAAACGTACACGAAAAAAATTGGGAACTCCCTTTAAATGAAAGTACAATAATTGAACAGAGTTGAAAACATGGTGACAAAAGGAGAAATTGCTCGTTTTGAGCAATTTCTTCGTTTGTCCCCATGTTTTAAACAAGAGGGCCATGATGGCCCTGGATCGCTCACCTTAATTATACAATGTACTGCAATGCAAAACACATCAAGACAATTATTCTGAATGCATCCTCCACAGTGTTAACAATATTTTCCTTCATTTTGCCTAGTGATCTATATTTTTTTACCTGATATGACCCATATTCCTACATGGACTAGATATCATTAAGACAACATACTGACAAAGTTTCAACTTGCTCAAAGTAAAAAAGCGGCCTCCGGAGTTTGAACAGTATTTTCCTTTATTGACCTAGTTTCTGATCCAATATGACCCATATTCGAACTTGACCTAGATATAATTCAGACAAACATTCTGACCAAATTTCAAGCTGCTGAAGCAAAAAATGTGGCATCCAAAGTGTTCACAAGATTTTCCTTTAATTTGATCTAGTGACCTAGTTTTTGACCCGGCATGACCCATATTTGAACTTGACCTAAATATCATTCAGCTCAACATTCTGAACAAATTTCAAGCCGCTGAAGCAAAACATGCGGCTTTTACAGAGTTAACAAGATTTTCCCTTAATTTGGCCTTGTGCCCTAGTTTCTAATCCAATATGGCCCATATTTAAACTTGACCTAGATATCTTTAAGACAAACATTCTGACAAAATTTCAAGCTGCTGAAGCAAAAAATGAGGCATCCAAAGTGTTAACAAGATTTTCCTTCAATTTGGCCTAGTGATCTAGTTTTTGACCCGGCATGACCCATATTCGAACTTGGCCTAGATATCATTCAGCTCAACATTCTGAACAAATTTCAAGTTGCTGAAGCAAAATATGCAGCTTCTACAGAGTTAACAAGATTTTCCCTCAATTTGGCCTAGTGACCTAGTTTCTGACCCAATATGACCCATATTTGAACTTGACCTAGATATCTTTAAGACAAACATTCTGACCAAATTTCAAGTTGCTGAAGCAAAAAATGCGGCATCCAAAGTGTTAACAAGATTTTCCTTCAATTTGATCTAGTGACCTAATTTTTGACCCGGCATAACCCATATTCGAACTTGACCTAGATATTTTTAAGACAAACATTCTGACAAAATTTCAAACTGCTTAAGCAAAAATTGCGGCCTCTGGAGTGTTAACAAGATTTTCCTTCAATTTGGCCTAGTGACCTACTTCTTGACCCGACGTGACCCATGTTCGAACTTGACCTACATATCATTAAGACAAACATTCTGATAAAGTTTAAACATGCTCAAGTTGAAAATGTGGCCTCTAGAGTGTTAACAAGATTTCGCTTCAATTTGACCTAGTGACCTCGTTTTTGACCTCATATGGATCAGTTTCGAACTTGTCCAAGATTTTATGGAGATGAACGTTCTGATAAACTTTCATGAAGATTGGATGCAAAATGTAGCCTGTAGAGTGTTAACAAGCTCAAATGTTGACGACGCACGACGGACGGACGCCGGACAAAATGTGATCCCAATAGCTCACCTTGCACTTCGTGCATAGGTGAGCTAAAAACTGTCTGCTGAAGAGACTTCAGAAACCGTCTATATGAGGGAAAGGGTTAAAACTATTTTGTCCTTGTTCTTTTTTCCCAAATGCAGACACAATTTGATCTATCTGCAACAAATTACTTTCGTGAAACATTTATGACAAAAATGAGAATTTAATTATCACAAGCAACTTTTCCTTTCGCCACAATGTTTACAATTTCAATAAATATATTTTAATTTTTTCGAGATTTTTCATACTTTTGCCTAGCTGTTTTCAAAGTTGTCTGCTAGCTTTCTATTGTATGTTGAAAAGGGTTTAAACTGTCAAACTGAATATTCACCTCCTCCTCAGTTGGTGCGGCCACTCGTATTCCGAGACATCTACTCTTAATGGCAGGTATGACCTTGCTTGTAGAGTTACAACATAAGATCAGTCTGCACGTTGACATGTATTTCTCCATGGTACGACGCAGTGCATGCTGGGCATCTTTTGTCAGTTTGTCGACCTCTGTTAAAACTACCACTGAAATCGGGTAAAATGTTTGCAATTTGAAAACGACCCATTCCCTAACATATTTTTGACAACACTGCAGCACACATTCGAAAAGTATAAAAAGGATAAGTAAACTGTATCAAACTTAGTTCATTTTTACAGATTTTCTATCGAACATTTTCAAAGTACATGACACTAAAGATTAATGTTAATATTAATGTTCTATTAACCCATTCCCTCATATGACAATTCTGCAGCAGACGACTGAACAAAAAATAGAAAATCTCTATAATTGAATAGATAACCTATGACTAAAAGTGGAAAACATTGTGGCAAAAGGAGAAATTGCTTGTTTTGAGCAATTTCTTCTTTTGTCACCATGTTTTCAAAAAGTCGTCTGCTGTCTCTGATGCTTTCTGCATCAGAAAGCGTCTATAAGAGGGAAAGGGCTAACCCATTCCAACATACATCATATCTGCTGCAGAGGACTTTAAAAAAACATGTAGGTAAAAATAAAGAAAACCTTTATACTTGAAGGTGGATCCATTAAATACAGTTGAAAACATTGTGGCAAAGGTCACAATGTTTTCAAAAATCATCTGCTGCAAACGCTTCCAATACTAAACAAGATATTCAGCCTATTACATAAAATTCAAATTCAAATTTTTAAATTGAAAGTGTCTAATTTTCTGGTTAAGTTCTATAATTATATTCCAGATAGAGTAGAAGACATTTTGGAAACCATCAACAGCATAAGTGCTATTACCCGCAAATATTGACCTGTATTAAGGTGTTTAAATTTGATTCAGATACAATAACAATACATATAATTGCACAAAGTTCAGGACCAGGACAATAGCGTCAAGTAATAGATTTGAATAAAGAAAGATAAACCCTTTCCCACATACAACAAATCTGCAGCGGACAGCTTTGAAAACATTGAGATAAAAATATGACGGTTCTCTATAAATAAAAGTTGAATCATTGAATAGAGTTGAAAACGTGGCAAAAGGAGAAATTGATCATTTTGAGCAATTTCTCCTTTTGCCTCAATGTTAACTAAAGTCATCTGCTGCTGATGCATCAAAGTGCATCTGCAAGTGGAAAAGTGTTCACATACTAGTGTCATAAAATAAAAACAAAAAAGCTGCAAGCGGACGCCAACGCTTTTCTGCTTTGTTCTAAGTAAAAAAGTGGCATTACTGAATAAATATTAAGCCAGAGTTATGTGACTTGGTATACATGTGTTTTGGTCCAAGGAACATGATTGTGTACGAAGTTTCTTTTGAAAATGCAGAACTTTTTTTAACTTTGAGGTAAGGTTAAAGTTTTGTGACGAGGCAGACGACGACGACAAGAGTACAACAATACCCGGACATTTTTCCTTTGAAGAACAGACAAGCTAATAAAAAAGTCCATACCTTTGAACTCTCTCTGTGAAGATGTTTCCAGCTGGTTGACCTGGGCCACAGTTTTAATTAACTCCTGGATCACCACCCTGTCTTGGTTCCCTACATCACTGTAACGCCAAACAATATTTATTATTGTAACACATACATAATTTCCCATGCCGCCATGCCAATGGGTGTGGCTAGGTTCCTGCATGCATATAGGGACACGCTCATGTGTGCACATCTTCCTTTCTTAGCCTGCGCTGCTATTCTTGATGGCTTCTTTATAGGCAGACAATTGTTGCTTCTATGATTCTATTGAATACTTTCACAAGGCTAATTTTGATTTTGTCCTTTAGACAACTTGAAAACAGCTTGGACAAAATATGGAAAATATATAAAAATATATTTATAGAAGCGAGTTGAAAACAATATATGGCAAACAGAGAAGTTCTTGCTCATTATAAAAGAAAAATCATCTGCTGCAGATTCTACCACTGTTCCAATTTCAAAACATCTTTCGTAAAGATGCAGAACAAATAGAAAAGTTCTTTATAATAAATCTCTGAAAGCAAAAGAAAGATAAGTTAGTAGATCTAATGTAAATGTAGCCAGTTGTGTAGCCTATCTATATCATATGTTAGCAAATAAAAGAGTTTTGGACAGACAACTAAGAAGCCAACAGAGAAGTGATCTCTATGTGTCTCTCTGTCATAAAAAGATCTTTGAATGCTTGATTATTTCTCTTCAGATAGAGTTTGGTTTTCGAAAAATGAGAGTTTTCAGGTCAAATCAGTATTTAAGCCTTTCCCACATATTACAAAATTGAAGCAGATGTCTTTGAAAACATCAAGAATATGAACAATCTATGAATGAAAGTATAAACTATTTTAGTTAATAGAAAGGAAAAACATTTTGGCAAAAGGAAAAGTTGCTCATCATGAGCACAATGTTTTTCACAAGTTGTCTGCTGTTGAAAACATTAGGGGCAAAAGGTGAATTTGTTTTAAAGTATTCTGTTGGAGATGCATCAAAATCAGATACGTCTGGGAAATGGTAAATGCTACCTTACCTTGGATTCACCTCAATATGGTAGTTACTTGAGATGGTAGATACATCTAGTTTCTTTTTAGAGGGTGTAGTGAAATTGTGGTGTTCAATTCGGAGCTTCTCCACTCCAGACCCGTACAGTTCCTTTAACACACACATGATTCGTGTTTTCTTTCCAGCGCCCGACGGTCCATAAACAAGCAAGTGTGGAAAATCTCCACCAGCAACCTGCATTAAACGAGGGAAAATTTGTAAAACTGAAAGGATTAACCCTTTCCCTCATACGACAATTCTGCAGCAGACGACTTTGAACATATTTTGTCAAATAATGGAAAATCTCTATAATCAGGGCTCGCGCTGTAGGTCGCCATTGTCGCCAAAAGGCGATTATTTTGTTAATTTGGCGACGGAAAATGGCGATTATTTTATTTTGCAACTGAATAAAAATAATCGTCTGCTAATCGCGTGTGAGAGCTTGAAAACACGTGTCAATGAAGCGTGAACGACCTTGTTTATCTCAAGTGTCATACCCCGGTGTTAATTACAAGATTGATGGCCGCGGGTCATCACCTTATCAGTTAATCCTTGAGTGTGTGTAATACACTTCGAAGACTGTGCAACTTATCACCTTTCATTGTACATTTTAATCGCCCCAATTTAGAATGATAACAGCTTAAATTAATTCAATGCCGATATAATTTTCGATGCATCCAATTTTTAAAAAAGACGGACATGTTTATTAAATCTAACAGATTTGTTTACCTTGCAAACAAAATGGCGGACGATTAAAATTTATCGCTGATCAATGTGGATTCGATTTTCATGTATTATTGAAGTGGTTCTGAGAGGTCGGTTGCACAACACATACGAGAAAATACTTGTCTAAATGATTTGGACTATTTAAACACATACTTTGTTTTTGTTTAACTGGAGGGTTTTCCGGAAATTAACTTTCACTTTGGTAATTATATGCAGACTGTTTCGTACCCTTTCCGTTTCGTACCCTTTACGTTTCGTAACAGAAATAAATTGACTTGGACAAAGACAGTGATCATGATAGGGACTGAGTGTTTAGATTTCCAAGATGAACTTTCAATAGCCTTATAATGTATAGTTGAGATTAAAAGTATCCCTCTGAATCATATTTATAAAAAAAAAAAATTGTTTTACTTTTTTCTTGTTACATATATGATTCGGTCTGACAGATCTTTATGTTTTGTCTGAACCAATTGTCTGACACTTTTTCATTTAACATTTGCAAATCTGAACAGGATTCACTAATGACTAAACATTTTGGAAGGTGTGTCAGATTTAACTAATTAAACAAGTGTATGTACCTTATTGCTATTTTGACTAACTGATAATAATGTCATATGAAAAGTTTGTATACAGGGGTAATACATACATATGAAATAAAAATGCTGACAAAGCATTATCATGCGTTTATTTTATTGTACCACATTCTTGCACTTCACACGTTTGCTTTGGCTTTGGCTATTAATTTTTTTCATGAAAAAATAATGGCTATTATTTTGTCTAGGCCAGAGCCAGCCCTGATAATTAAATGGATAACCTATGACTAAAAGTGGAAAACATTGTGACAAAAGGAGAAATTGCATGTTTTGTGCAATTTCTTCTTTTGTTACTATGTTTTCAAAAAGCAATGTGCTGCAGAGGCGTCAGAAAGCGTCTATATGAGGGAAAGAGTTAAGATGTCACTTCACTCACTTGCCAAGTAAATAAAACCAGCAAGCGAAAGTCTGAATCATTTGGACTATCTAATCATGTATCTTAATAGTTCATTAAGAGGTTGTTTTATATATCTCTATGCCGAGTCCCAATAGCAACGAGAGGTGTCACTGCAGGGGTTGTGAGTTCTAACCCCAGCTTGGCCAACTATCTTTCCGACATTAGACAAGTCAATGTGACAATCGTCATCAACCAGTGGGCTAACAGTTTACATGGAAAAGCAGCCATTTGCTAAGAAGTCTTTCGTGTTGAGAAATGGTGTGAGGAAGCCATGAAATACATATGTATGTGAACTTGCCGTCACATGACTGTAAAATTGTTGAAAACGACGTTAAATCCCAATCAATCAAATCTATATAATCTTCAGTTGAGGTTGAATTAGACCAAACTAAATACCGACCAGTGAGTGGGTCTGATTTAAAGTGCAATTTTTCCAGTGTGTTGACTACTTATTTTTATCACTTATCAGACGGTCTTTTGGACCTTTTGGAAGGTCCGATTCTCACGGAATAAGTGAATGAATTGTCAATTCATTGATTTTAATGCTATCGGCGACAACCGTTACTTACTAATTTTTTCAGATGTTGTGCTTGTGCTTTATGGTAATCCAGCTTAGCTAGCGAGTTTGGTCTGTATTTATCGACCCAGAGACTCATCTTGATTCTACAAAAAAATCCAAAAATAATGTCAAATAATCTTTTTTTATTCCCGCTTTTTACAAACGGTGCAACGTTATAAACTCATGTTTCGTAATATTCACTTTAGCGTCTAGATGGTGTCGAATCGAACAAAACTACCTCGAGTAATGAACGAACCTACCTCACTCTAAAGTTCAAGGCGATTTGGCCAACGGATGTTTTGGCCCAGATGTATTGGCCTAGGACTTTTTGGCCAGGCATTCTTATCAAATAGGACTTTTTGGCCAGCCAAGTTTAAAAGCCAGTTATAACAAGACACATTTTTATTTGATTTTTTTTTTATTATCAATGTATTGTATTAAGAGACCACCCAAGGGAAATGATATAAGTGGTCTCTTAAGACAGGTGGTCTCTTATTGAGGTACAAATGTATTTTTCTTTTTTTGGGTCTTATGTATACTACCAGGGACGTAGATCTACGTCCCTGATACTACATTATACATGTACATGTATTGGTATTAAAGAATAAATAACAATAAACATTTTGTTGTTCTTCTAATTTTATATTTTATTTCAATATTAATAATATTTATTTGCAAAAGTGTAAGTTGATAATTAAAACATATATAAATTTAATCACAAACTTGATTGTTATTTATTATTTGATGTTTTTGTTTAACTATTACATGAAAAGGATATGTACATGTATGTTCAGTAGAAGAATAGAGCACTACTTCTTACTAAAAAAGTCACTGATCGTGTTCTGTTTCAAAGACTGTCCATTAGTTAAGGAGTCATTTAAAGACATTGTCAGGTTTAAAATCTTTGAGTGTCCACAGATTTGCTAATTAAATCTAATAAAAGAGCCGATTAAATAAACGTGCTATCACCATTAGAAAGCAAAAAACAAACACAGATCCAATTAAAGAGATCAAAAAGTCGGACCAAAATTGTCATAATTAATCCACAAACAATCCCAAAACTCTGAACTATCCACGGGGTGATTTAACACGGTCAATAATTGACGTTAAAGTGTATTAAGTACAAACTGATAAACATGCAATTATCGGCTTTTACCACTGTGATACATCTGCAGTATTTGAGAGTCGTAACAAAGACAATAACTGTATTAAATACAAACTGCTAACAACGCAATTATCGGTTTTTACCCACTCTAATACACGTCTGCAGAATGTGACCTCGGGTAATTTTACATAACACCTTTAGCTTGATGATAATTTAAACCTGTGTGGTTTACACGCGACAGTTGTGTTAGAATTATTTGACTGTTAGATTTAAGGTCGCTGAACCGTGGATTTTTATTAAAAAGGGAATGGTTTTAGTGTCCGTTGGTCGCAGACAGCAGGATCTCGCTTATTGCAGGTTAATTTATGACTAAAAAACATCGGGGGGAGTTCAATGTGGTCGCTTACACCAGGGGGTCGGTTATACCAGGTGGTCGGTAGTACAGGTTTGACTGTATCTCTATATCTAAAATACGAAGTGTTTTCATGTTTTATTTAAAAATAAAAGAAGGTATTGTGAAAAAATTAAAAACATTGTGGGAGAAGAAATCGTTCGTTATAAGCAATTTCTCCTTTTATACAAAGTCTTTCTCCAATTCCTAAACAATATTTATTTCAAGTGTATGCTATTCACACATAATAGGTACTTAAATGTTCGGTTGTCCACTTCTTAGATTGTGTGAAACACGAAGGAATTCTTCAATAGTCTTTCTACCTTCAACTCTGTCTTCGTACAGGTTTCGCAGTCTTTTTTGTAATTCCACATAGTTCCTTTTCGTTCTTTTCTGTGGCCTGATGCCACGTTCTTCTTGGAGAAATACCTTCGAAACACGTGAGCATTCAGCTTGTAGAACTTCTATAAGTTTCCATATAGTTGGATGGTCTTGGTCAACCAAAGAACGAAATTTGTTATTCCACCCCTCCGAGCTGTTGTTTGTTCTGGGCTGGTCTGACATCGTTGTGTCATTGACGTTCCATCGATGAGGGAAGAATACTAGTAGTATAACAGTAGGAGTTCGTGTAACACTTAACACTTAACACTCCTACGCCACTTCCGGTATAGAAGTGGGAGTTCGCGTAACACTTAACACTCCTACGTCACTTCCGGTATATAAGTGGGAGTTCGCGTAACACGTAACACTTAACACTCCTACGTCACTTTCGTTATAGAGTGGGTGCGCAAACTTAACACTTAACACTCCTATATACGTCACTTCCGGTATAGAGTGGGTGCGCAAACTTAACACTTAACACTCCTACGTCACTTCCGTTGTAAGGGTGGTTGTTAAGTGTTAAGTGTTACGCGAACTCCTACTTTTATACTACTAATACTGGTGGCGTACGTCGGAATGTAAGTAGGAGTTCAGCATTATTAAGTTGCCCAGAAACATAAGTGGAATTAAAATACTCCAGTAGAACTTCTGCTTCTTCTGGACCGGTTTGTTTAAGGTGACGCACTCCTTCAGCTACTTCGTCAAGTGGGAGAAAAGCAAGCGCATCAATCTTACCACAAAACAAACGAAAGTCATTGTCACATTCATACACTTGACTAAGACCTAGGGTTTAAATGTTACGCCAAATTGACTGTGTAAGATGGTAAAAACAAAATTTCACTTGAACATGTTCACCAAATACTGAAAGAACAGCAAGTTCCACACTACGCTCAAAATCAATCATAACTACTGAAGGATCACATTCATATTCTTCAAGTACTCGTAGAAGCGTTTCGTAGGTTGTCTGGGTTTTTCGTTGGAGGAGCGCGTATGCTAGTGGCTGGAAAACACCACTTACTACTCCTTGGATGACATAAAGTTGAGTAAATAGGCGCGGTGCCACTGAGAATGTACCGTCCACACACCAGGTATCACAATTGGCTAGGCAACGAAGTTGTTCTCTTGTAGCGAAGACTATATGACACGTTCAGCTGCGTCTGGACCATTGTCGTAGAGAAGGAAGTTTGTTGGATTCTGACCGATTGTGTGTGACCAATGATGATCAATAACTAATTCTTGTAACGTGTGTGGGTCTTTAGGCCTGTGTGCTACTCTGGTTCGACGTAGAACTCCTTTGATTGATTCTCGGTCTGGAAGTCTGGCTTTCACTTCATCTGAAGCAGCAGCAGTGGTGAATATCAGGATCTGATTTGGTTTGTCATTGGTAGTTTCTGATTGTGGTTTCATTTGGAATATATGTTTCTCAACTTCTAGTGCAATGTTGTCACCAATGTGGTTGTGTTGTGACAGAAGATTAGCATTTTCATGTTCTTTTGTTGTTTTGGGAATGGCTTTACAGGAATCAGATACACATTTTGTACATCTCCATTTCAATTCATTTGCAATCTTTGACTCAGATTTTACTGTGTAGGTAAAGCCATCTAGACATAGCTTCTTTCTACCTCTTTTCGTATAGATGATATCCATTGTTGATATATTGGAATGGTTATGAAATGATTTTGTAAAACTGTTTATATTCTCATAACTGCAACACTGAGTTATTCAAATTAAGATAAGGTCTTTGATCTTCTTTAACATGTAGTTAACTGGTATAATTTATAATCTATCTTAAACGACATAGAACATTATTGTAATGAATGGCATTTACGTCTTAATGCACAAAAGACTAAAATCATGATATTCGAGAATGGGCGGCACACTAACTACAATTTTTCCTTGTATAACTCGCCAGTAGAATGTGTGAGTTCATTTAAATATCTTGGTGTACAACTTTTTAAAAACGGGAATTGGAATCGTACACAACGTCGTATAGCTCAGCATGCAGCATTTTCATTACATAATTTGTTCATGGTCAATAACCAAATAGATTTACCTATATCACAAAGGTTAAAACTATTTGATTTCCTGGTATCACCAGTTCTAAACTACGCGGCCGAAATTTGGGGTCATCACCCCGCACCCGATGTCGAATCCATACACTCAAAGTTTTGAAGAAAACTTCTGTGTGTACGTCGCTCTTCCAATCTAGACAGTCTATACGGAGAATTGGGAAGAATCCCTCTGTCCATACATAGACAATTTATAGCTATCACATATTGGATAAAGATACTCAATCAAAATGAAAATTCAATTTTATTCAAAAGCTACATGGTTATGAAATTAGGTTTAGAAAACGATTTGTATTGCACAAAAAATAATTGGGCATTTAACATTAAACAAATTCTCGATGAATGTGGTCTTGCTTGTATCTGGCATAACCAGTTTAATGTAACAGTTAATTATGAAATGATCAAACAGCGAATTTTAGATATTTTCTATCAACATTGGTACTCCTGTATCAATAACTCGAATCGTTTAGAAACGTATTGCTTATTTAAACACGACTTCAAGTTCGAAAGTTACCTAGACAACATTACAGACTCTTATTTTAGAAAAGCATTCACCCAATTTAGAATATCCTCTCATGAATTAGCAATAGAACGAGGTCGTCACCTACATTTACCGCGAAATAATAGAATTTGTCCAAATTGCTCAAATAACCAAATTGAAAATGAATATCATTTCCTACTAATTTGTTCAAAATATTCGAATCTTAGAACTAAATATATTAAACGATATTACTATACTTGGCCATCGTTACGAAAATTCACAAACTTACTCTCCAATAAGTCTATTAGTATTGCTAAAAATATGTCAAAATTTATTTACTATGCTAATTTGAAAAGAGTCCAGTTTCCCCCATAATGTTCTACGTTGTTGAATATTTGTATGTTCTTCTGTAAAAAAGATCCATGTCTTTATTTGTATTTTATGCTATAAGCATACTGTTTGTTTAACGCAATAAAATATTTGTATTGTATTATATTGTATTTCTTTATATAAGTTTGCAATGAAAACCTTTAATGACAATCATAACTGCAACACTGAGCTATTCAAATTAAGATAATGGTCTTTGATCTTCTTTACCTTGTAGTTAATGACTATCAGAGTAATTAGTGCAATTGTTGTTGTTTTCTTTAAATTGCTAATTAGATATCAATAATGTAGTGCAATAAACTGTTAATTAGATAACACGATTTTAGTTTGGTTTAACAATGTGTGAATGTACATTTATATTATAAATATTATTAACATAATGTTCTTATACTCAATAGTTTTCTTATACTTAATAAGTTTCTTATATAATAAAGTTATAGTATGGAAAATAGTAATTTGGCCAAAAGATCCTATCTAAAAAATTTGGCTGGCCAAAAGGTCCAGGCCAAAAAGTCCTAGGACAAAACGTCCGGGCCAAAACATCCGTTGGCCAAAACGTCCGTCCACCCAAATACATCGGCTGACATGCTGATATAGAACCAAATAGTCCCTCAAAGAAGAAATGAGTGTATACCATCACCAAAATGCATTGCATATATGACAGTGAGTTTAGAATCATTGTAAATGTGTATAGAGGATGCACTTGAAATTATTCATTTGATCACTTTTAGTATTTCGACCTTGTTTGAAAGAGAAAGTAGAGAATGCTAAAACACCGGTTTTGTCAGGGCCCGATTTTGTCCAAAATGACGGTAACCATTTTCGCCTGGTGAATTCCTTCTTGCAGAAGGAATTTATTTGGTGTATTGTATAAAACTAAACATTCCACAATAATTTTTTTTCTAGATACAAGGTTTTGCTGTTTCCTCGTTTTGATTTGGTAAGATGTTCATAAGACAAAGTTAAACGGTATTTGTTAACGATTGTTTTACATAATAATTTGATGCCTCTAGAAATTGAGAAACTAAGCGAATGTTATCTAAACAAGACTAGCTAGACACTAAGACAGCAGCAATGCATCTTTTATCTCTTCATTCTTGTCTCTTTCCAAAAAATAAAGAGGCAAAAGGACAGTTTTTGGTTAAAAAGGAAGTCTATTCTGGTAAATTAAAGCCACAGAAATTCCGAAACCAAGCAATGAAGAGGAAACAGGTTGCCTGCTTCATTTAAGAAAAGACAGGTCTAAATAATTAATTGTTGATAATTGTCCAATCAGTTAGTTAGATTTGGTCTATTTTTTTTTCAAAATTAGAACGATAAAATAACAAAATTTCCAATGAATATATGCTCTGGTATGGTCCACAATGTATGTATAACCCACACAACAAAAAATGTCTGTCTTATTGATTAGCGTGTTAGCAACTTATTTAGGGACTGTCTGTCTCATTATTCTAAGTGTAGACGAAATGGCACCGGGGTGTAGACGGGTTGTAGACGAAATGGGACAAAGTGCAAAAAGTGTAGACGAAATGGGATTAGACGAAATGGGCATAAACCCCCACACCTAATATCAATAGCATCTTATTCTAATTATTCAAAAACCTTAAATAAAATGCAGGGCAGTGTCATACTATTCATCATTGCAAATTATGTTATAAAATAATGCAAAACCTGTATATTTGATTTGCATAGATTTCCTTGGTGATGACAAACTACAAATTTTAAAACAGCATTTCTCACTCGGAAACTTCTTAATAACAGTCAGACAACTCAGATCAATATTCAAAACATTGTGTTTTGTAGGGAAATTGTGTATATGTGTGTATGGTTGTTTGTATCGTTGTGTGTATGGTTGTTTGTATGGTTGTTTGTATGGTTGTTTGTATGGTTGTTTGTATGGTTGTGTGTATGGTTGTTTGTATGGTTGTGTGTATGGTTGTTTGTATGGTTGTGTGTATGGTTGTATATATGGTTGTGTGTATGGTTGTTTGTATGGTTGTGTGTATGGTTGTATATATGGTTGTATATATGGTTGTATATATGGTTGTTTGTATGGTTGTGTGTATGGTTGTTTATATGGTTGTATGTATCGTTGTGTGTGTGGTTGTTTGTATGGTTGTATGTATGGTTGTTTGTATGGTTGTGTGTATGGTTGTATGTAAGGTTGTTTGTATGGTTGTGTGTATGGTTGTATGTATGGTTGTTTGTATGGTTGTGTGTATGGTTGTATATATGGTTGTTTGTATGGTTGTTTGTATGGTTGTTTGTATGGTTGTGTGTATGGTTGTGTGTATGGTTGTTTGTAGGGTTGTGTGTAGGGTTGTGTGTAGGGGTGTGTGTATGGTTGTGTGTATGGTTGTATATATGGTTGTGTGTATGGTTGTTTGTATGGTTGTGTGTATGGTTGTATATATGGTTGTTTGTATGGTTGTCTGTATGGTTGTCTGTATGGTTGTTTGTATGGTTGTGTGTATGGTTGTATGTATGGTTGTGTGTATGGTTGTTTGTATGGTTGTGTGTATGGTTGTTTGTATGGTTGTTTGTATGGTTGTGTGTATGGTTGTTTGTATGGTTGTATGTATGGTTGTGTGTATGGTTGTTTGTAGGGTTGTGTGTAGGGTTGTGTGTATGGTTGTTTGTATGGTTGTTTTTATGGTTGTTTGTATGGTTGTTTGTATGGTTGTGTGTATGGTTGTTTGTATGGTTGTTTGTATGGTTGTGTGTATGGTTGTATATATGGTTGTTTGTATGGTTGTTTGTATGGTTGTGTGTATGGTTGTTTGTATGGTTGTATATATGGTTGTGTGTATGGTTGTTTGTATGGTTGTATATATGGTTGTATATATGGTTGTTTGTATAATTATGTGTATGGTTGTTTGTAGGGTTGTGTGTATGGTTGTTTGTATGGTTGTGTGTATGGTTGTATATATGGTTGTGTGTATGGTTGTTTGTATGGTTGTTTGTATGGCTGTGTGTATGGTTGTATATATGGTTGTATATATGGTTGTTTGTATAATTATGTGTATGGTTGTTTGTAGGGTTGTGTGTATGGTTGTTTGTATGGTTGTGTGTATGGTTGTATATATGGTTGTGTGTATGGTTGTTTGTATGGTTGTTTGTATGGCTGTGTGTATGGTTGTATATATGGTTGTATATATGGTTGTTTGTATAGTTGTTTGTATGGTTGTTTGTATGGTTGTATATATGGTTGTTTGTATGGTTGTTTGTGTGGTTGTATGTATGGTTGTTTGTATCGTTGTGTGTATGGTTGTTTGTATGGTTGTATATATGGTTGTTTGTATGGTTGTGTGTATGGTTGTTTGTATGATTGTGTGTATGATTGTATGTATGGTTGTTTGTATCGTTGTGTGTATGGTTGTTTGTATGGTTATGTGTATGGTTGTTTGTATGGTTGTTTGTATGGTTGTGTGTATGGTTGTATATATGGTTGTTTGTATCGTTGTGTGTATGGTTGTTTGTATGGTTGTGTGTACGGTTGTATATATGGTTGTTTGTATGGTTGTTTGTATGGTTGTGTGTATGGTTGTTTGTATCGTTGTGTGTATGGTTGTTTGTATCGTTGTGTGTATGGTTGTTTGTATGGTTGTGTATATGGTTGTTTGTATGGTTGTTTGTATGGTTGTTTGTATGGTTGTTTGTATGGTTATGTGTATGGTTGTTTGTATGGTTGTTTTTATTGTTGTTTGTATGGTTGTGTGTACGGTTGTATATATGGTTGTTTGTATGGTTGTTTGTATGGTTGTGTGTATGGTTGTTTGTATCGTTGTGTGTATGGTTGTTTGTATGGTTGTGTATATGGTTGTTTGTATGGTTGTTTGTATGGTTGTTTGAATGGTTATGTGTATGGTTGTTTGTATGGTTGTTTTTATGGTTGTTTGTATGGTTGTGTGTATGGTTGTTTATATGGCGTTTTGCGACGCCTTCAACTATTTGCCTATTATGTCACGTCGTTTATTTGGTAAGATACCACCATACTGGTCCATGTATCCTGTCCCCAGCGACTAACTCGTAATGCTTACTCCTAAAGTACGGAGCGAAAATGAGGGAAAGCCAGTTGGCCTGGGATCAGACCTGTGATTCCCACTACTCTACCGAGACGGTCAGGTTTTATTAGGGATTTTCTTTATGTACAAGTGAAGGTTCCGTTGATAATGTGTGTATATCTATATATGCTTTAGCTCATCTGAGCCTCTGCTATTCGAATATGCAACAGGATCCCTTCATGCCGAGACTAAGGCGATCCCCATGCATTACGCCTAATTATACCGGACCTTTAAATGT
>JASEVX010000768.1:0-49981 GCA_031761405.1 Serripes groenlandicus
GCATGCCGCGCAGGTCTACCCGGATAGACACTTTTCGCCTCCTTTGGATTTTCTGTTTCAGGAATCATCGCTCTATACGTCTATACCCCTAAGACGGAATGTGTCGGCCGGATCAGTCTGCGCGGACAGCGCAGGCTGATCTGGTCGATACATTACGCCGATGCCATTATGTTGGTTTTCTCGCGGGACGGCTCATTTGGTAAATGATTAACCCATTCCACATACGGATGCTTTTTGAAGTCTCTGCAGCAGACGACTTTTAAAAACATTGTGACAAAATGAGAATTTGCTCATCATCCGTTTGTCACAATAGTTTAACTCTATTCAATAATTAAACATTCGTTTAAAGAGACTTTCCATTTGTTTGTCCAGATGTTTTCAAAGTCGTCTGCTGAAGTTTTGTTGTAAGTGGGAAAGGGTCAAACAAGGATCCGACTGAGGAATTCTCGTGACCATAAAATAGGCTAAGACGTACTGCGCGTTTCGGATTTTATTTCTTGTTTTAAAGTGTATTAAATTAACCAAGGAACATTACAATTACGCCATTGGGTAGAATGGGCTAATATTTGACATGGGAAATATGAAGATTACGTATTAGATAATTAGTGTGGTGTGTAAATTAGGTCGAGGCTTTATTACAGACATAATGTCGGATTTGTTTTGATATGCACTGAAAGAAATGCAATTTTTCTTCAGTGTGAGCAACTGGTCCAGTAATATTTTCCACAAACGTCTGTGTGGTGTAGTTGTTACAGATTTCGCCTAGGGAATAGAAGACCGGATTTTGATCGCAGGTCGGATCATACCAAAAACATAGAAAAATGGTAGTAAATTACTAGTAATGGTTTCATTCCTAGGTGCTCAGGGTTGCGGGGATAGCATTGCGACTGATCCGTCGGTGTCAATATAGGAAAATACCGATAATAATGGCAGATTACCCAGAAAACGCCGTTATATAACTGAAATAATGTTGAAACGTCGTAAAACACCATTCGAATAAAACAAAATATTTGCCACGATCCTTTAGAATATGTTACTAACTTACACTCTAAATGTGTACATGTACTTAGATTCATTCATATTGTATAAATTTGCTTTCATCAAATTACAGTGTTTTACACTTCAATGTACTAGCATTCCAAATATACTTCAAAATGTGCAGATGTTACATGGTATGGTATTTTACGCCGCTTTCAACAATTTTTCAGTTATATCACTCCGTTTCCTAGGTAAGTTACCAGTACTTGTGGTACATTTATCCTGACACCAGCCAGTCAGTTGTAATGCTTACCCGCAACCCTTAGCGCCAAGGAGGGCAGCCATTACATGATTTCAAAGAAAAAGACCCAAGGTCAATTAACCTTTTCCCACTTGCAGCAGCTTGTTAAAACATCTGCAGCTTTTCAAAACATTGTAACCAAAGAAGATATACCGCATAAAGAGCAATTTCTCCTTTAGCGACAATGTTTTCAACTTTCACTAATCTTACTTTTATTTGATTTCAAAGAATGTGTATATATAGGATCTGACATGAGTTGTCATTTTATATAAAGTTTTATTAAACGAGTTCAAGATTTTTTTTTATTAAGCGAGCCTGTGGCGAGCTTAATAACAAATATCTTGGACGAGTTTGATAAAACTTTATATGAAATGACAACGAATGTCAGATTCTTTTTATCACATGACGAAACACACAAAGAAAATCGGGTTTTCCAAAGCTATTTTAATTTCGTCAGTAAACCGTATAATAATGCAACAAATAATTATGCCGAGGTCATACTCAGCTTAGTTTATTAAAAGTAATAATAAATAACACGCATGAGATATTATATCTATCACATAAAGTGACTTATGAGGCGTATTTCGATAAAAATGTACTTAACGTTTACAATATTTCTAGATAAAATGTACGGGTTTTGGCGCCAAAGTGACTAACGTATGACGTCAAAACGCTGACGTGACGTCATTTTCCAAGTATTAGGTCATCTTATATTACACATGTTGTATATAAAGAAATACGTAATGGTTATATTACATTGGATACAAGCAACGTCATGTGATAAAAGGTTTTACGCCGCAGGTCATATCGCAGCAAACAGGAACTATGGTATTGGTCCCACACCTTTTATTTACAATATAATTGTAATATAATGCATGAAACCAATGCCACTATACCTGATGGAGCTCAGGAGTTGCATTCAGACACATTAAGTCGGCTTTTACGGTTCTTTATTTAAATATGTATCCATAATGCAAACGTCTAACGTCTAACTCATTCCCGCCTCTCATAACACATCCACAGCATACGACTTTAATGTCATCCAGGCAAAACTATGGAACATCATAATAAATGAAGGTATTATAATGTATTACAATCATTAACTCTTTCAGCGCCGAATTGTTTAAAGTAGACTCTTCCATGTACACAATCAGGCGTCTCCATTTCTTTTATAAAAATAATTTTAGTATATTTTGATAACTAAAAGCCAAACAATGCTGATTTCAGGTGAGACAGCTCGTTACGAGCTGACTCACCTGAATCAGTATTGTTTGCAAAAACCTCAACACTGCCTGTGGCGCTGAAAGAGTTAAATAGAATTGAAAAGATTATGGCAATGGAGGAACTGCTCATTATGAGCAATTTCTCTTTTTGTTGCAATATTTTTAAAGCTGTCTGCTGCACATGCATCAACATGAATCTGTAAGTGTGAAAGTGTTAAAGTCGCGTATAATGTCATAATTTGGTGGCATTTATGGTTAGAGACATGTTAATAACTAATTTATCTAATTTCCCTCGTGTGTATCTCTGTTTGCATTCCGTTTAAATTGGCAACAGGAGTCAACAAACTTATAAAGCGGTTAACAAGATAGGGTGTCAATGTAAACAATTCGTTCTGTATCATCGTCACATTGTTATCATTACTGGAATAAATTCAACAATTATTGTAACAATTATAGTAACATATGTTACATTGGGAAATACGTTAAGCGTATGTACTTTGTCAAAAACCAGAATGGAGCACTATTTGTACAGAGCTCTGCAAAGACCAACCGTAAGGCATTTGCGATCAGTGTAGATCCAGACCAGCCAGCGCAGCCTGGCATTAAACAGCGGTGATCTGCGTAAACCAGCCATCGCACCAACTCTTTCTGACCTGAATCTGCATTGTTCGCCAATGAAGTCATTGAAAGTTAAAAGAAACGTCTGTAAAGCATTGATCTATTTGGATCACTGGCAGGTGTCTTTCACACTGGTCAGTTTTACTGGCGCACCGCTTATATCTACATGTCTGTTAATTACGCTGAGTTGAATTTTCCTGGAGCACCTCTCGTTGTATTATATAACCCTTATCCTGTTGAAGTCACCAAACATTTTTTTTGTTCCATTGATATTTACAGAGTATTTTTTTAAAACAAAAACGCCCATTATGAGATTTTCCTCCTTCTGCCACAATGTTTTCAAAAGTGGTCTGCTATAGAGGCCTCTGTATGTTAGAAAGGATTAAAAGTAAATGAGAAGTCAACCACTTGAATGAGTTTGAAAAGCCTATATATACATTTTGGCTAATCGTTTGTGAATACCTACCCAATATGTATTTCTGGAAGCCGCAATGACCTAGTTGTAAGCGTGGGCGGTTATTACAGACCGACTGTCCCGTGTTCGATCCGTACTCGCGGCGTGCATACTGGAGTGCCCTTTGCCCTTGCCTAGTATTGGTTAGTCCAGAGAGCACGAGGAAATGTTCAATCGCCGTGGTGGAAATGAAATATTTTTGGAGAACGTTGTGAAGATAATTAAACTGTAAAAACACTACAGTACAACCTGTCCAGAGCAGCATCTGGCGAAGGCAGAAATTAGGGCCGACCTAGAGAGGTGCTGCTCTTAATAGGTTAAACTTTGGAAGCTTTTTGGGAAATTGAGATATTTTCTTTGTAAAGAGCAGTGTTTCCATTTCCCACAGTGTTCTTGAACCCGTCGTTTGTCCAAAGTGTCTATTTGCTTATTTGTGTTTCATTTAGTAATAGGGAAAATGTCGTTATCGTTCTACAGAGGGATCGTTTCGAGAGGTTACATTGTATTCATCTTTGACGATCTGTCTAGACTCTGATCTGTTCCGAACGCAAGTAAGTGTAGTCAGATTTAACTAATCTCTAATTACTAATTACTAATTAGTTTAGACTTTGAGAAGCGTCTCGATTTATTAATCGCACTTTTAACTCTTTCAGCGCCAAATTGTTTAAGGTAGACTCTTCCATGCCCTTCCATGTTCAAAATTTGGCGTCTCCATTTCTCATGTAATAAAAGTTCGGACTACTTTAATAACTCAAAGGTAAACAATGCTGATTTCAGGTGAGACAGCTCGTTACGAGCTGACTCACCTGAATCAGTATTGTTTGCATAAACCTCAATATTGCCTTTGGCGCTGAAAGAGTTAAATGTCTCAGTCTGTGTTGCATACAACTGATATAAATGCACAAAAACTGGTACCGTTTCCGTGGTGTAGTTAGTGGTTAGAGCGTATGCGTCGGACACGGGATAACAGGGTTCAATCCCAAGCCGGGTCATACCAAATACTTTAAAACTTGATATCCCTCCTTGACGCTCGGAATTACGGGGTTAACACTCTCCGGTGTCATGATAAATGGACAAGTACTACAGTAACTTACCAATGGAATGCCCTGATATATTGACTGATTGATTGGGGTTTAACGCCGTTTTTAACAATTTCTCAGTTATATCACGGCGGCCAGTTCACCTACTCATGCATTTCCTGGTTTTCTCACACAAGTACTCCACACAACAATCTTCCCAAGCAACTGGCTGCTTTTCCACATAGACTTATCCCATTGGTGGAAGACGAATGTCGCATGTCGCATTGACTTTTGTCAATCGTCGGAAAGAAAGTTGGCCGAGCCGGGATTCGAACTCACAACCCCTGGATTGACAACCCGCGTCGCTACCGACTGAGCTACCGGGGCTCGGCCCTGATATAACTGAAAACATGTTGAATCCGGCGTAAAACACCATAGGAACACATACACAATTGGTAGAAAGTGTTGCAGTGGTAGAGCGACTGCAGTTGTCCCTATATTTGACTTATAATTACAATACATGCCTTAAATAACATTAATTACCAAAATTAGCTTGAATATAAGTAGACGGAAACTTGACGAGCGAACTAAATCTTGATGTGTGCACGTGCGATTTATTGGGACATGAAGGGTGAACACATTGGAATCATAACCTGCTGGATCATTTTATCAACAATAAACTTTGTAACGTCTCTCAAAAACAATTAAACTTTGCAACCAGCGAAGATCCAGATCAGCTTGCGTATCCACACAGTCTGATCAGGATCTTCCGTCTTCGTCATCTAGCCGAGCATTTAAACCTGGAGACCTTTGAAGGAACGTTAATGACCGAAAGCCGATTATATAATTATACAAATGTGCAAGTTGATCATAATTATCATTTATTTCGAATTATCCGAGGGGCGATTATCATATGGTGCGGTTAAACTAACAAAATAGTGGGGTTTGATTAGTAAGTGTGGAAACATTATAGGAATTCATAGCGCCTTTCTTTGTTTACTTTGTCTAGGACGGTAAACGCCATTTTCCAGAAAAAACAGACGTCGTGCTGCGATATTGACGCTATGCAGACACAAACGGACCGGCATCTTACAAAAGTGAATATTCTGACGCAGTTTAACGCATCTGTATCAGACGACTTACACACTATTTTGGCAAAACGAGACATTGCTGATAATAAGCAATTTCTCAATTTGCTCCAAAAGTTTCATTTTTTTCAATAAGTTAAGTTACTAAATATTGAATTTGTTTTGCTTACATGTTTAAGAAGCCGTTTGCTGCAGATTTAGTGTATCTGAGAAAGGTAATGTCATTGTGAAAAACCCACCGCTGCGCTTCAAGAGCACATCATCTACCCAGCAGCTACATTGCTTTGTAAGCATTAGCATAACCAGTTTAGCACTATCTACAAACAGTGTAGATCTTGATCAACCCCCATTTTTGATCACGCTAACCGATATGCGACGCTTGTGCTTAACTCTTTCAGCGCCAAAGGCAATATTCAGGTTTTTGCAAACAATACTGATTCTTCGTAACGAGCTGTCTCACCTGAAATCAGCATTGTTTGCCTTTTAGTTATTAAAATAGTCCAAAATTGTTTTATATGAGAAATGAAGACGCCCGATTTTGAACACGGAAGAGTCCACTTTAAACAGTTCGGCGCTGAAAGAGTTAAAACTAAATTACCGACCACCTTTCTCGTGATGTTGCAATAATTCGAACTTTAGACTATTGGACCGACAGCCCACTCTCTTACAGACCGATATATCGCGGTTAGAATCTAATATCTCCCTTTAATATTCAAAATACTTACGGCATTGCAAGTAATACAGTCAAAACATTAACAAAATACAATAAAATCATATTTATAATGTTTTATATAAACTGATTTGTCTACCTCGCCATGTATCTGTTATTCGTTAAATAAAATATAAGAAAACGAAGGTGACTAATCATTTATTTACTTCACTTTCAATGCATTAGTTTCATACCGTCGCTACATGCACCTATCTTACAGTTGCTTAAGATAGGTAACGACGGTTTGAGTTCTTGTACTTTCAAGAAAACATTTCAATCTTGTATATCGGCAAATTTATTACTTCAGACAACAATATCTCTCTATCTCGGCAAAATGCAAGTTTGAGCACTTCAAAGGTTATACCCGTCATGCAACACTTTATATATATTCTATTCGTGATAATGCTTTTATTATTTGTAGAAAGTTCTGACTTTATTGTTGACAAAAAAAGCTCCGCAATTCAATATATCTTAGAGCTATTTGAATACAGATGTGTATTGGCAAGGCTTCCCTGCATAGTTTGGATAATAAACCACTGTAAGAGTCTGTACATATCCTTTGCAGTGCTATGACATCGTTTTCTGTATTATGAAATGAGTCTCTAATGTCATTGCACAGGTGCCTGTATATTGTAGACAGTTTATGAACAGTCGGGTAATGATATCTTCTTTTAAATAATTGGAAGAGTGTCGACAACACGCGTGATAAGGTACGAAAATGTGACTAAAAGTTTGGTCTTCTGCATCTGATTAATCAAAATTGGAAAACCAAATATTTCGTCGTTATGTGCTTGCACATTATTTTTTCCGGGAAATTTTCAAACAAGTTACTTTGTTTATTTGACATCTTGGTTATATATATCTAGACAATTTATTGTTTTTAGATACTGCTGAAAGTAGAGTAATTTTGGCATCATAACCTAGTTTAGTATTCTTGACATCATAATATATCAGATTTGCTCTATCGGACGCAAGCGAAAGTATTACAATTGGCATTAAGTCTGGATGTCTTGTATATTTGTAAAGTTTCCATTTAAAATATCACTTTCATATGCCACACCATGTTTTATTTCTGAGGTCTTATCTTTGAGTTTTCTGTCTTTTTTTAAACTGAATTCGTAGTTTGTTTTGCTTTTTGAGATTTAAGATAGGATTGCTGATATTTTCATCGCTTGTCTCTCTGGTTGCAGTATGCATATCTTTCGTTTCGTGGCGATAATGATTTCTTGAAAAACTGTGTTACGTAATAGTTACACCATCGTTAAACTTCGGAACTGCAGCGGCACAACGAAAATCGCAATTTTCTTACTGATTGTGGTTTCTAAATTTCTGCATAAACGACCCTGTTAAATAAAGACCACATGTGAACAAAGACCAGCCTTGTTCTCTTCCCATGGGTGGTCTTTAAACACAGGTTGGACTGTATATTAATAAAGAATATATACATGGACTATACAATCTGTTTACAAGACTTTTAATGTTAATGGTCGTCTGCTTTGTCATAGATATTGAGAACAATTACATCATGGAAAAGGACGGTGTAATTTAATATGAGCCGTCCCGCGAGAAAACCAACATTGTGGACTCTGCGTAAAGTATCGACCCGGATCAGCCTAAGCATGCCGCGCAGGCTTACCCGGATAGACACTTTTCGCCTCCTGTGGATTTTCTGTTTCAGGAATCAATACTCTATACCTCTATTTCCCTGAGAAGGAATGTGTCGGCCCGGATCAGTCTGCGCGGACTGCGTAGGCTGATCTGGATCGATACATTACGCAGAGGCCATAATGTTGGTTTTCTCGCGGGACGGCTCATATCTTGTTGAAAACATTGCTTTTCTCAATTTAAACATGTTCTTCCTTTTAGTCAATGTTTTAAAAATATTCTGTTTAAGAAATTCCAAAAGTCGTCTTTTTTCATAAAAGAAATGCTTAATGTCTGGTTTTTTTTTTATATATAACCTCTTCATGCTGATATTCTCTTATCGCTATTTTGTTATTAATAGCGACCTGCTTAAAGGATTTACAAATCCTAATATATTCTATATTCAGTTATATCGCGTTGATACGCTGTCATTATCAAAAGCATGTTGTCCTCTCGAGTGCAGTCACAGTTATCAATGATTGTGTGACCAAAATCAAATAATGGAAACAATTGACGAAATAGATAGTAAAATGGATAACGATAAACAATCAAATATTTTTAAATGTTTACCAGTATTTTCCAGTTACTCACCGTTAGCATGAACCCTTTCCCACACACAGAAAATTTGCAGCAGACGACTTTGAAAACATCTAGGCAAAAGTATGGAAATATTCTATAAATGAAATCATAATTAGGCCTGTTGAACAGAGTTGAAAACATTGTGGTAAAGGGATAAATTACTAGTATTGGGCAATTTCTTCTTTTGTCGCACTGTTTTTTAAAAGTCGTCTGCGACCTTGCTACAAATTCGTCACGTTTTACGATTTCGGGTCTTCAATGTTGTCAATGTTGCATACATTTAAAGTTATTTTACCGTACAACTAGTGGAGCTAAACTCCTATTATGTTACTAGAAGAACATATTTAGATAGACATAATGTAAGCACAGATTGAAGAAAGTGCGTGTGCATTGACTCATTTGAGTCGTCAATGAAGCCTGGTGCAATAAGACCCTCAATTCGCAGACAAAGGCGAAGGTTTTATCACATGACGTTGCTTGTATCCCATGTAATATACCCATTACGTATTTCTTTATATACAACGTGTGTAATATAACATGACCTAATACTAGGAAAAAATGACGTCACGTCAACGTTTTGACGTCATACGTTAGTCACATTGGCGCCAAAACCCGTAAATTTCATCTAGAAATATTGTAAACGTTAAGTACATTTTTATCGAAATACGCCTCATAAGTCACTTTATGTGATAGATATAATATCTCATGAGTGTTATTTATTATTCTTTTTAATAAACTAAGCTGAATATGACCTCGGGAATAATTATTAGTGGCATTGTTATACGATTTACTGACGAAATTAAAATAGCTTTGGAAAACCCGCTTTTCTTTGTGTGTTTTCGTCATGTGATAAAAAGAATCTGACATTCGTTGTCATTTAATAAAGTTTTATTAAACTCGTTCAAGAAATTTATTATTAAGCTCGCCAAAGGCTCGCTTAATAAAAAAATTCTTGAACTCGTTTAATAAATACGGAATATTACCATGCGGGAGCGATAAAAGGGTTTGTATTGCACGACAAGTAGCGTGGAAAAATCGATATCTTACGAGACCGAAGGTCGAGTAAGATATGGATTTTCCCACGCTACGAGTCGTGCAATACGTACCCATTTATCGCTCCCGCAACGTAATATTCCTTTTATTATATACCTACGATCTATGAAGAGCGAAAAAACTATTAAATATACAGATTCAATACATTGTTTATTGGGGATACCTCGCTGAAAGTATTCCGCGCACTGTCTGACGTCACAATCTTGTATTTACACCGCATGTAGATACGGAATTTTAATCTGTCGTGGTGTATTTGCGCATGTCAATCTGCATGTATTTCCACCGGAAAATGTACAGGCATATAATAAAACTTTATATAAAATGACAACTCATGTCAGATCCTATATATACCTTCCCCTCGTATACATAACACATCTAAAGTAAAGAGTCAGTCTTCAATAAGTGGAAAGCGAAACGGAAAATAGGAGCCTGATCAGACTGCGCGGATGCGCATGTTGATCGTGTAGGTTACACGACGAATGGTTTATTATGATGTTATGGGTGCGGTCTAAGACAAACGAATTCTGTAACAACTTAAACTATTGTATTTCTTTCGCTACTAAAGGCACTTCAATGCTTTTGCAAACTATTCAGATTCAGGAGAGTCAGCTCACAACGAGCTGCCTCTCATGAAACTGTATTGTTTGACACTTAGACATTTAATTTTATCAAATTTCCTGTTGGACGAAAAATGGAGTGGTCCAATTTTCACCATGGAGGAGTCGACTTTGTGAAATTCGGCGAGAAAGAGTTAGGCTGTTTTGTTTTTTAAAACAATGGTTCCAACGCAGGGGCGTACGCGTTATTCATAGGTCCCAAATTCTCGGAAGTCGCTTTTCGTCTGGCCCGGCGAATTCTTTATCTAATGTAAAAACCGAATTCTTTCACAATTTCGGAGAAAGGTTATTGCTGTAAGTGCTTTTATAGACATGCTTAATAGGCTGGATGGAAAAACGTTCTCTACTCACTAATGGATCTACGTCGTTATTGCTACGGTAAAGTCCCGCTTGTGGAAGGTTAAGAATGGACGGAATGGTTTATGCAATCAAACTCGTGAGTTCAACCCCGGCTCAGCCATTTATTCTGTCTAATGGTGTGACTAGCGTCATTCTACTTTCACCAATGGACTAAATAGGTCTACGCGTGGGTAGCCAGGTGACAGAAAATTTGTGTGTGAAATATTGGTGTGAGAAAGCCTGGAAATACACATAATGTGAACTGGACACCGTGATGAAATACACATAATGTGAACTGGCCACCGTGATGAAATACACATAATGTGAACTGGCCACCGTGATGAAATACACATAATGCGAACTGGACACCGTGATGAAATACACATAATGCGAACTGGACACCGTGATGAAATACACATAATGCGAACTGGACACCGTGATGAAATACACATAATGTGAACTGGCCACCGTGATGAAATACACATAATGCGAACTGGACACCGTGATGAAATACACATAATGCGAACTGGACACCGTGATGAAATACACATAATGCGAACTGGACACCGTGATGAAATACACATAATGCGAACTGGCCACCGTGATGAAATACACATAATGCGAACTGGCCACCGTGATGAAATACAAATAATGCGAACTGGACACCGTGATGAAATACACATAATGCGAACTGGCCACCGTGATGAAATACACATAATGTGAACTGGACACCGTGATGAAATACACATACTGTGAACTGGACACCGTGATGAAATACACATAATGTGAACTGGACACCGTGATGAAATACACATAATGTGAACTGGACACCGTGATGAAATACACATAATGCGAACTGGATACCGTGATGAAATACACATAATGTGAACTGGCCACCGTGATGAAATACACATAATGTGAACTGGCCACCGTGATGAAATACACATAATGTGAACTGGACACCGTGATGAAATACACATAATGTATACTGGCCACCGTGCTATAACTGAACAACAGTTGAAAAGACAATAACTACTACCAATCCATCAATAACAAGTCAATGGGCTATTTCACACTTAGACGTTTAACATAGCAAATAATTGATGGAAACGAATGAAGGTGGTCTCAATGAAATGAAATCGACATGGTTTATCAGAAATTTACTCGGACATCATGTGGCTATTAAGTGAGCAGTAAAGACCCTCATAAAGCAGCGCGGATGCGCAAGTTGATCTGGATCTTCACTAGTCGCAGACGCCATATTGTTGTTTTTGCGCAAATGTTCAATTAAATGAATTACCAAACTGGTTTTTAAACTCACAGCCTTTACATCAAAACCCATGTAATAACTGACTTCAGTTATCGTGGTTCGGTATTATTAATTAAACCGACAATGTTTGAGAACCAGAAACACCTCGTTTGGCCAATCGAAAATGTTATCGATACGTTTACAAGAATTCCCGTTGTCTTCAAAGACTTTAAGTGATCATTATTGAATTCCTCAGACTTACATCCTCATCATTGTTGTTGATAGGTACTTATATAATAATGTAGACATTGCTACACATGACTCTTTCAGCGTCAATGACAATAATAAGGTTTTTCCAAACAATACAGATTTAGATGAGTCAGCTCGTAAGGGGCAATCTCATCAGAGCTCTAGATAAGGGGTATTTTTCCTGTTCTAAAATCCTTATTTGACATTCAAATCCTATGTTGCGAGTACTCAAAAGAATCGTCTCAGTGAGACGATTCTTTTGAGTACCCACAACATAGGATTTTGTTGAGTAATAAGAGAACTGTTGTCAGGAAAACAACTTAAATCAGCATATTTTGCATTTTAGTTATCAAAATATTCACAAACTATTCTAACATGAAAAATGGAGTCGCCCGATTTTGAACATGGAATATTCTACTTTAGGCAATTCGGCGCTGAAAGATTTAACACATGAACAGCGATCAATGTAATCCATGATTATATACTGATACATTTGGTCTTCATTATTTTACAAATTAGAGGCGCTCGTTGGAAACCAAACATTAGGGATCAGCGAAAGGTTTAGTACCAGATCAGCCCACACATCGGCTCAGTCTGGTCTGACTCTCCATAGTTCTTATATAACAGAAGAACGTTCATATATCTAATACGATTTAATACACGAATAGCGGAAACCTTGGCCAAGAATCGTAAAATGATACTATTGCTCTACATTATTTGACAAGCGGCAGCACTTTGTGAAAACCAACCGTTAGGCATTTGCGATCAGTGAAGTTCAAGATCAGCCAGCGTATCGGCTCAGTTTGATTTGTCTCTGTACTGTTCGCCAGAAGGTTTTAAGCTATAATTCTAAAGCCGTACACATTCGGATCTTTTAGCATTGATGCTCAGCAAGGTTGGTTTTCCACACGTTATAATTACGATAAGGTTTTTATTTTCTGGAGCCCCGATTGGATAGTGTAAACAGGGAGTTATTGCGGATACCAGTTCATTAATCAATCTCCCAAATGGACAATGTTTACATAAATGTTACATATACGTGCACCTAATGGTGCGATTGTTTACATATCGTTAATCATTATTTGTGCAATCATCCACTGCATTTCCCTTTCACTCAATTCGTGATTACCGATTTCTTGATGTACTGGTTAGAGAGTGCATCTCGAATGACCCGGGTTTAATTCCCCATCTTGCAATACCAAACACTTTATCAAATTGTCAGCAATGGTCTCGGGTGACTCGAGTTTGAACCCCGGTCTAGCAATACCAAAGACATTGAATTGTTAGCAATAGTTTCTATTATTGGCATCACGAATTGTTAGCAATGATTTCTATTATTGGTAACATGAGGATGCATTTGTTTCAGGCTAACATAGTTGTAGCATTGGTTAGATAACCAAAAACGAAGATCTATGATTAAAAGCTTTGAAATTCCATTCGATCAATCATGTCATTGTTAAATCTATTTTGTTGTTGAAAATGTGGAAAGTCCAGAGTCAGTAAATATGGTATCAATATGCATAGCGAATCACCGTAATCATTGCTAAACATTCTATACCCTATTAACAAGTGTCTGTTTTCACACATGGACAGCGAATATATTGTAAAATATGTAACAGATGCTTGCACCAATATGTGTTATCATTCACATCAATATGTCAGCGTCAGGCGTAAGAGAGATTTTGTTTTGTCTTCGTGACTGCATCACATAACAGGTGTACATGTATATGACTTCTGTAAGTTGGGCTTCACTTCTAACATCATCAGAACTTAAATATAGGTATATGCTACTACAAATGGACAGAGACGACTTATGCGAGAAGGTAAAAGCATGTGCATACTTTATTTTGTTTGCAGATGCAATATGGCCAACTTTTGCCTGACGCGGATCATGCGTTTATATCACAGTTAATTAGTATAGTCATTATTTGTCCATAAACTAATTAGTTCTGTAACATGTGTTTGTATAACAATACACATAGGACCAATGGACACAGATGTTTTTGTTATAATGAGGTTTCGTGTCTAATTTTAGTATTATTTTAGGTCTTCTACTGAATTTCGTGACTTAATTACAAACACTTCTAGTACCTCGTTTAAACTGGCTTCCCAGTCGTATAGTCATATTGCAATCACCAATACAATACAATTCAATTTCTTTATTGAAGGAGATCGTGTAAGTACATGTGCAGTTTTTACAATTTTACAGAAATAAAAACATAAAATTCATACCAATAGATGGATGAAAAAATGTAGTAAAACTATGTACATTCAAGAAAACAACTCGTTTGCATAACATGTATACTGCATATTTAACATTTTGCTAAATTATTTTAGAATGCTCGGTTAGCGAATATATTTACCTGTAGTTCTTTTTATTACTTTTAAACATTGAAATACATTTGGAGACACTGCTTCATGTATCTATAAGTGCAACCTATCAACCCTGGGTTAACCGCTTCGTCTAGTAATTCCTAATACAGAGAGCGTTAATAAAAAGTTACCCAGTTGAAAAAGGTCATTTACATTAATTATAGGGAAGGCAATGCTTAAATGTCAGATCAGGTCGTCGATTTATTTGTAATTAAATCGTTTGATTGGCAACCGTGAGCCACCAAAGCTTGTAAGCTAGCTGTAATTACATTGGTTGATTGTCAACGGTGACTTTCCAAAGTTAGTAGCTGTCATTTGATTGGTTGATTGGCAACGGTGACCTTCCAAAGTTAGTAGCTGTCATTTGATTGGTTGATTGGCAACGTTGAGCTACCAAAGTTAGTAGTTGTAATTTGATTGGTCGATTGTCAGTGGTAAGCTACCAAAGTTAGTAGCTGTAATTTAATTGGTTGATTAGCAACGGTGAGCAGCACAAGTGAGTAGCTGTTATTTGATTGGTTTATTGGTAACTGCGAGCTACCAAATTGTTTCACTGAACGCAGGACAGGTAAACGGCTTCATATTTAAAGTTCGTAATTTATAAAAATAAAAAATGATGAATGCTCTTTTGATGTCTCTGCTGCCTTTTTACTCCTGATTAATTTTGCTTTATATTCTTTTTAAATAATAAATAAACTAAGGAAGTATCTATTTTCCGTAACTTTGTTAATATAAAGATCTATTCACGTGACTGATTTCTATATTGACGATCTATGTATGTATAGTTATTCCTGTATACTATTTGTACCTGCGAGAAATTAAGACTATACTCTGTTCTATGCTGGCAATTGTAGACTGTGCAATTGTATGGATTTGCGTGTATGACATTGTTTATCTGAAACTATTAACAATAATGTTATTCTGTAGGAGTACGTACAGACCAATTAACACGAATGTGGCAGAGAAAAGAGGGTGCTCTGTAGAAATGTTTATAATGTTTATACTTACCCTGCTTTATAATGATTATCATGGTGAGGAGGTAGAAATGATCATGGTTCCTATGAAAAGGATGAAGATGATGAAACTGCTTATAAAGATATTAATGCTACTCATTATATTATACTTTAATCATAATTATAACTATAATAATATTTAAATTATTTTCAGCTATGTTTCATAAATACTGTAAATAGCTGGCTTTATTTTGGGGGAATTGATCTTTTTGTGTAGTCTCTGTGCTTTTATGCCTGGTCCAGGTAAAGATGAGCAAATACTTGCATGAGTTCGAGCAAGGTACCGGTAAGCGTTCAGACCAAGGGCAGTAGGACTTGTATGTCATGAATAAAACACTTAAGAACAGGTTGAATGAAAACGGGCCATAAAGTAAAAAACATGGTTACATAATATAACCCAATTAAATATGAAGATTATACATGACATATATGGGAGACATATACTACTACTACTACTACTACTTGTACTACTACTACTACTATTTCTAAAAATAATTTAATAACAACAATAACCATCATCATCATTGAGTGATTGAGTGTTTCCAATAGAAGCCGGCATTATTTATCCATGACAGTTGTGTCGGGTAAGCACCCATTAATATAATTATTTCAATATGCACGTTGTTTGGCGATGAGGGGGTCTTATTAACTCTCCGTACCTGGATCCTATAAAGGTACATTGGCGTAAAACTAGTGGAGCTACACATCTAAGTATTCTTATAAAAAGATGCATCTGGGACTAAAGTACATGTAGACGGACAATGAAGGCTCTGTTGTCTTCATTGTACGTGGATGCTTTTAGACCCCAAATCGCTAAATGCGGCTCTAATGTATTCGGTAATGTAATGTCCGGCATCTTAGTTATCAGCAGTCTTTGAGATACGTGCTTCTCGGAAAAGGGTGGTACTCCGATATATATTCCAAACTCAATCAAATTATGCTTCACAGTCGAGTTTAATTTCATTTTTCTATTTATTCCATCAAAACCATAAATAACCTAACATATGAGACCTCACTGAGAAACACCTGTATTTACCGGAACTCTGATTATAGAATCATTATTTATGTTTTCTTAAAATACTAATAGGTTCTGAGTGATATCTCAGCTGTTGATAATTAGTTTCAAAATTAGTTATATCATAAACCCGGGATGAAATGTATGTTCAATACAAAAAATGATTACCAGGCTTTACAGAAGTTCTTTGTTCTATATTCAAGTTGTTTTCTAACAAGTTTAAATACATATAACATAACATAATAATGTTATGTTGAAAATACATATGCAGGCATTTTTCCAATTACGCTCATGTTAGGCGACCGTCATTTGACACTGGGCGGTTGAAAAGCTTCCATGTCTCAGAGTTTTACTATTAAAGTTTAAAAAAAAGGGATTAATCAGACGAGATGAGTGATTTAACTCTATGTAATAGTGTTCCTCCTGTGATACAATACAAAACAATACACAACAATATGCTTTTATTGTAATATAAGGCCTTCGGCCCAGAATACATATAGATTTCATACAAATCAATGTTTGAAAGCAACTCACGATAAACACAATAATGACAACACTAATACGGACAATACATGTAGATATGTAAATAATTATTTACCAAGTATCATACTATTTAAATTATTTGTTCGTTTGAAGTATTGTTATATATCAGTTATTAGAAGATGTTTTCAAATAAGACTTTCTTCAAAGGCAAATGTAAGATATCTTGCCAGGATACGAAATAAAGTTTTGTTTTGACACGGCAATATCGAATTAAACAGATATTTTTATTGGTAACTTATTATTCCAATTAAAAAGAAAGTAACATTATTTTTTTTAAGTTATCATATAACGGACATAACAATACAACATGTAAACAATAAAACATTTCACAATATAGTCAAATCGTCCTGTTTCCATAGCTAAACTGTGGTTAGAGCAGCTAAACGTTGATAGGGTTCGTCGATATATATGAGGTATGTCAATCGTTAGGTATCTTTCAGTGTTTTTCAGAGTCCATTATTCGTTGTACCATACATGTTTATATTTTCTGACTTATTTCAAGCTTCCCCAACCGTCCATACTACCTGTTTTCTTCCATGTATCAACGTATGATCATATGTTAACATATTGCAACAACATAACTAAAAACACAATATGAGCCGTCCCGCGAGAAAACCAACATTGTGGACTGCGTAAAGTATCGACCTGGGTCAGCCTAAGCATGCCGCACAGGCTTATCCGGATAGACACTTTTCGCCTTCTGTGGATTTTCTGTTTCAGGAATCATTACTCTATACCTCTATCTCCCTGAGACGGAATGTGTCGACCCGGATCAGTCTGCGCGGTCGATACATTACGCAGATGCCATAATGTTGGTTTTCTCGTGGGACCGCTCATATATAAATCAAAGTACCATTAGAAGAGCTGAAAACATTGTGGCAAAAGGGACAATTGATCATTATAAGCGCATTCTCCTTTTGCCTCAATGTTTTCAAACAAATCCTGCTACAGAGGCGTCAGAAAGCGTATGTCTCTCAGCACCTATTTATTAATTTCCTAACGTTAGAATCTATATATATGTCTTGCCCTCAGTAGAAATATTAATTTCTTATTAATTTAATTTCAAGAATATTTCCATTTGGGTCGGAAGCAAACCTAACGAGAAAAGAAACACATGGGCCATGATGTCCCTAAATCGATCACCTGACTGATGGCATAGAAGTAAATTGGACGGAAATTTGATCACGAGTGGGAATGAAACTTCAAAAAGTGGACACTTTTAACAGCTTATTAGAAAAAGATATTTAACAAAAAGGCATTTAACATTTGATGGTTTTTAAATGAGCACCACCAAGGGAGCATTCCTGTATGGTTTGGTAGATATTGGTCCTGTAGTTAAGGAGGAGATAGCTTGAACGAGTATTGAAATCAGACAAACACTTTCAAAGGAATGAAATTTTACCGTTTTGTCATAAAGCCCCTTTTCTAATACCGTCTGCAAGCCATGTTTTAAACCAATCAGGATGGCCTGAAAAAACATTTTATAGAAGGATACCCAAGGAACATTTCCACTTCCACCAAATAGCCATCCATCCGAAAAAAGGATTCAGTGAAGAAGAATTTTAGAGTTTGGGCATTTTCCTCCCTTGGTGATGCCGCAGAAACATATATTTCTTAATAAATCTTCGAACAAATCTGAAAGAAACATTCCTGTGAAATTTGATTGAAAGTGTACAAGTGGTTAAGGAGGAAATGTCGTTTGAAGTTAACATTGACGGCGGACGGACGACGGACGGAGAGGGATCAGAATAGATCACCGTGAGTCTTCGGCTCAATTGATCTAAACGGTAATCTGTTTGTTTCGGTTAATCAGAAGTTCTTTGATAGCCACTTGACTGAACGAGGTATTCGTCCTGTTATTCGGCAAGTTCATGCATTATTGATATTATCTTTCTTACATCTATCATCGGTGTATCCATAGTAATGTTACCCAATACAATACAATGTAACTTTTTTAATTGCAATCATGTACAGGCAATGTAAACAACATAATACAAATACTGAACGCGATGTTGTAGACGTCACTATTAATATATGCTACAACACCTAAAAACGACCTTAAATTGTTTATGAAACTGTCAAAATAAACAAAAGGAATCAATATACTGGCAGCTGGTTGCTTTCTCGCGCTTTTTCAATCCTTGGGCATTGTTATCCGCTTACCTTGTGTGATAGATATATCATAAATTTCCCACTTACATACGAATTCTTACGCATCCGTAGCTGATGACCTTTGAAAACAGTATGGCAATATGAGTTGACCACAATGTTTTAACTCTTTCAGCGCCGAATTGTTTAAAGTAAACTCTTCCATGTTCAAAATTGGGCGTCTCCATTTCTCATGTAATAACAGTTTGGACTATTTTGATAACTTAAAGGCAAACAATGCTGATTTCAGATTAGACAGATTAGTTACGAGCTGACTCACCTGAATCAGTATTGTTTGCAAAAACCTCAATATTGCCTTTGGCGCTGAAAGAGTTAAACTTGATTCATAACACTGCTTTCATTAATTTTCAAGGAGTCAAGTCGTCAGCTTCTCGAGGCGTCAAAGGTCGTGTGTGTCTGTGAAGAGGGTTAATGAGACATCAATCATAGTCTGGTATTTGTTCTGTCACGATCCAACTAGATTTATAACATCGGTTGCATGTGCTTTTGATCTTTGCGGTAATAAATCCTCTGTGTTCGTTATCACTAAGATCCTCGTTTTAGGATGATGTACAATGAAAAGTATTTGGGCAGTATTGGGGCCGCATTTCTAGCTTGATGCCATGTTTATAGTCCGGTATCTTTTCCGACACGATGTGAGTCGATTTATTACATTGGTTTTGTTAAGTTTAAACTTATTTATTTTACATCGAAGCGCCATGTGTTCACGGTCTTTGGTGTAACAAATTCCCCAATGAAAATGTGTGGTGCAACATTTCTAGCCTGTTGCCATGTTTACAATCCATCAATTGTTCCATCACGATCTGACTTGATGTATTACCAAGGTGACATGTGTTCGTGCTTGTAGGTATCGAGGTAACAGAGACGTCTCTGTTCCCATTCATGTTATGTTAGCATACATCGATCCCGGTCCAAAGAAATTAAAAGATGGTAGCCACAGTGTTCCCTCTTTGGCACAGAGGAATTATGGGATAGCATTATGACTGACTCGTTGGTGTCAGGATAAATGGGCCGGCATAACTTGTATCCTACCCAGTAAACGACGCGATATAACTGGAAAATTATTAAAAGCTATTTAAATCGCTAAACATACACACAAGTAAGATAATACACAAGTGGTACTTTTAAGCGATATGTTAAGATTCTGCGTGCTCAAAGACCCATAGGAAGTAACATGGGAAAAGGTGCAAGTTTGTTTTGTGTGAACAGTCTACACCCTGATCAGCTTGTGTATCTACACAGTCTTATGAAGATCGCTACTGTTCAAGTATTACTTTCATTAACTTTGTAAGAAGTTTCTATCAAATCCTATAAGACGGTGACGATGTGAAGGATGATCCGAACACACACTCTTCAAATACGAAAAAGTGTACCTTTTCCAATGTACAGGCTCAAATGCAATTCGTATCAGTTTTACATAACGCGCTTCATTTACATGTATTATGTCAACCCGTTCCTACATACAACACATCTGTAGCAGACGACTTTAAAAACAATTAGAGACACATATAAAAACTCTCTATAGGTTAAAAAAAAATTGCTCATCATGAGCAATTTCTCCCTTTGCCACAATGTTTTCAAAAGAAATATCTTGCAGATGCACCCGTTCTGCTTCTATAAGTGGGAAAGAATAAATATCAACGTACTGAAAGTACTAAATGCGGGGGATGTTGGCTCTAGGGTGTTAACAAGATTGTCCTTCAATTTGACCTAGTGACCTACTTTTTGACCCAACATGACCCATGTTAGAACTTGACCTAGATATCATCAAGAAAAACATTATGGTAAAGTTTCAACATGCTCAAGCTAAAAATGCAGTATCCAGAGTGTTAACAAGATTTTCCTTCAATTTGGCCTAGTGACCTAGTTTTTAACCCGGCATGACCTGTATTCAAACTTGACCTAGATATCATTTAGATATAATTCTGACCAAATTTCAAGCTGCTGTAGCCAAAAAAGATGCTTCTACAAAGTTAACAAGATTTTCCTTCAATTTGGCCTAGTGACCTACATGTAGTTTCTGACCAATATGACCCAAATTCGAACTTAACCTAGATATCATTATTACAAATATTCTGACAAAATTTCAATCCAATGTGACCCATATTCGAACTTGACCTGGATACCATTAATACAGACATTCTGACAATATTTCAAACTGCTGAAGCAAAAATTGCGGCCTCTAGCGTGTTAACAAGATTGTTCTTCAATTTGACCTAGTGAGCTACGTTTTGACCCATCATGACCCATGTTCGAACTTGACCTACATATCATCAAGACAAACATTCTGATAAAGTTTCAACATGCTCAAGTTGAAAATAAGGCCTCTAGAGTGTTAACAAGATTTCCATTCAATTTGGCTTAGTGACCTAGTTTTTGACCCGGCTTGACCCATATTCGAACTTGGCCTAGATATCATATAGATAAACATTTTGAACAAAGTTCAAGCTGCCTTAGCAAAAAATGTGGCTTCAACAGTATTAATAAGATTTTCCTTCAATTTGGCCTAGTAACCTAGTTTCTGACCCATTATTGCATACTTTCATATTGTTCCGTTCACTTTGCATTGAAGAAGGTTTTTTCGATCATGACCGCCGTCAAGGAGTGACCATGACCGTAGATAAGGACGTGCGAAAATTCTGCATAATTAACATGCTAGGGAATACTTTTGTTATGTAAACAAACATAGCTGACCTAAATATCATTGTTAAACCTCACGGGACTTTGTAATGTTAAATTCTCATATATTGATCATGGACAATTTCTTACTGTCTCATGCTAACAGTACGTTTTTGACATGATAACAGTCTAAAACGCTCGTCTAAAATGTTGGATATGCACGTGCATGACGTCATTTAAAAAAAATTACGTCACCGTTATAATTCAACTTTTCAAACGTCATTTTCAACAAAATGACTACGTATGTAAACAATCAGTTTGTTTCGAATTTCGAAGCAGATTTTTCAACTCTAGATATAAAAAAAAATCCACTGTGTAAACTAAATAGTTTACAATATGAAAGTATGCAATAAAAAGGTTATTGACCCTGTACTGTTAAATCATCGTTGGACCTCGTTCTTTGGCGAACGTAGCCTCGCAAGCTCGACAACGTCAACCAAAGAACTCGGTCCAACGATGATTTCACAGTACAGGGTCAATAACCTATAATATGACCCATATTCGAACTTGACCTAGATATTATTATTACAAACATACTGACAAAATTTCAAACTGCTGAAGCAAAAAATTGCGGCCTCTAGAGTGTTAACAAGCTTTTCCTTCAATTTGCGCTAGTGACCTATTTTTTGACCCATCATGACCCATGTTCAAACTTGATAAAGTTTCAACATGCTCAAGTTGAAAATAAGGCCTCCAAAGTGTTAACAAGATTTCCATTCAATTTGGCATAGTGACCTAGTTTTTGACCCGGCTTGACCAATATTCGAACTCGGCCTAGATATCATTAAGATAAACATTCTGACCAAATTTCAAGCTGCCTTAGTAAAGAATGCGGCTTCTACAGAGTTTTTTGACCCGACATGACTCATGTTCGAACTTGACTTACATCATCAAGACAAACATTCTGATACATTTTCAACATGCTCAAGTTGAAAATGTTTCCTCTAGAGTGTTAACAAGAGTTTCCCTCAATTTGACCTAGTGACCTAGTTTTTGACCTCAAATGGCCCAGTTTCGAATTTGTCCAAGATTTGATGGAAATGAATGTTCCGATAAACTTTCATGAAGATCCGATGCAAAATGTAGCATTTAGAGTGGAAACTAGGGAAAATATTGACGACGCACGACAGCCGTATTTCCGTATTTTTTATTGCAGGGATTTTCTCAAAAGATTTTTGAGCTACCCTCTTTCAAGCTACTCGTTTTCCATATATTTAAAAGAAACATTTAAGATCCTTATGTCTAACTTAAATTTCTAAATTATGTATACAACTTCATGGATTAAAACTTTACATTGTGTACGTTTACTTTGTATAATGTGCATACTGTTTAGCTTGTTGTGAAACGTATTTAACTGATCCCTGGACAATCAAGAAAAATTGTCCATTTTGAAAATAACAGAGGGCAGCACAAACATTTTACAAATTTACACTTCCTGAAAGCTGGGCATGACAATATACGGAGGTATTCAGCATAGCTGAATCCCCCGCATAAAAAGCAGATTTAGTCCGACATTCGTGACTTTGCTACCAGATTAGATCCAGATCAGCGGAAAATCGTTTTTTTCATTTAGCGGCATGATCAATTCCAAGAGAAAACCAACATTGTGGACTGCGTAAAGTATCGACCCGGATCAGCGCGGCCTAACACTCTCTGGACGTTGTTTTTTTCTTCCGCTTTTTTTCTCCAAGTGCTCTCTAAGGGAAGGGGTACAAGAAAAACCAAAAGTTTTGTCACAGGAGTGGAATAGTTCGGATTTTACGCTGGACGCAGGGAAGTGCTAAGCCTTGTTTCAAGCGAGCACTCCGCTGCTGGCCCGGGAACATGCAGGCTAACCTGGACAGAAACCTTTCGCCTCCTGTGGATTTTTAGTTTCAGGGATCATTACTTTATACCTCTATACCCCTAAGATGGAGTTTGTCAGCTCGGATAAACCTGCGCGGGTTCGCAGGTATATCTGGGTCGATATATTACGTAGAGTCCATAATGTTGATTTTCTCGTGGAACGGCTCATATATAGTGTACGTGTTGGAGTATTCATATTGTATTTGTTCTATTATGCCATACGTATGTCATATGTTTATATTGGTTGTCTTTCGTATGATTTGCATACGTAAAACTCTCCGTTAATGGAGGCAATAAAGAAAAAGTACTAATTTAAAACTCGTCGTCCATATATTAACGCAATAAGCTCTGTACATAGTTGGTATTACTGTCTAACGAGTTCGACACTGGAAACTCTTCTTATATTTCGTGAATTGGCTTTTTATGATAAGTGTCTTTCTATTTTTTAGCGACATGAAATGTTTGCTATTTTAGGATAATTCTATCAAATAGATAACATGTATCTATGTTTAATACATGTATTGTAAATGTTCATAAAGTTAAAATAGTCCACATGTAGTGTTGATAAAAAAGGGAAGAGGAGTATAATGACTTACTAAACTAGTTTTGTCTGATGAAAGTAATTAAATACAGAGTTTAACAAATGTAGTGAGCGTGCATAAAACGGTTCCTTACATTTCGCGCTCTTACCAACTGCTCCGGCATATCATCAATGAACATGCAGTAAAATGTTAATTTTATTTGGTTCAGTTCACAATTTTAAAACAACCATGCTGCCGAATAAGCCGGGGTTTGAACTCATGACCCCTTGATTGATAGCCTTTATCGTTACCGACAGACGAAGACGGGCGAAGATTAATGAGTGCCAGATAGAACCTCTTCACAAATACATTACTTTTTGTTTTGGTATAATCAGCGCCGGTCAGTGTCTGTAAACAACATGTCATCCTGGACGCATTATATATCAAACGATTCCTGATAGCTACAGTAATTGTTTTGCGACTGGTGCAATTACCGTAGTCAGAACAATATACAATAGACAGCATTATCACATGACAATGCTTGTATCCGATGTAATATACCCATTACGTATTTAAGAAATAAACTATCAACAACCGTGGGTTATTGGCAAATAACCAATGGTTTGGAGTTCTGATGCGCAGGAATTAACCACGAAGGCCTACGGCCTGAGTGGTTAATTACAACGCATCAGAACGACAAACCATTGGTTATTCGCCAATAAACCAAGGTTTTTGATAGTTTCATTTCGATTCTAACATGACCCGACACCTTAACAAAGGGAAATAAATGCACTATTTAGCAAACCAGTTTACCCACCAGTTTGCTGTTCCATCAATTGTGACTACCCACTGCATTATACGCATAACTGCAGGAAAAAAAACGACAAAGAGGGGTAGACTCAGCAACAAGACAATGTAATTTTATTTAATTAATTATTTAGTTTTCATTGTACTATACAAGTTAACAATATGTATAGAATGAGTGTAGTGGAGCAGAATTATTCTATTCTGTTCTGCGGAACGAATGTCTACAGGGCTATGTCCGAAAATTCAGCGATTTGAGGACAAAGAAATTTTGCTGAAATTCCCCACACTTATAGAACTCAATGTGATCTAGGTCTGGGCGTGTTCGTTATATATGGGGAAAATCTAGTTTCAGAGATTTTTTAGGTTAAAACCTGAAAAATCGACATTTTCACAACATATTTCTGTAGATCTCGTACCAGCAAATAACGGAATCAGCTAGAAACCCGAAATTCAACCTAAAACTTGTCCGAGATCCAGTGGCGGTTTGACGTCATAACGTTACAGTGGTGCAGAGGTAGAGCGTCGGCCTCTCGTATCAAAGGTCCCTGGTTCGCGTCCCGTGATGAGCGGGTCCTGTCTTTGAGATTTTTCCACACGAAACGGCACGAGTACTGGTTAAGTCTCCAGGAAGCAGACATCGAGCATGATTAATCCAAGCTGAAAGCTTGTTTCGCAATCGATGTAAAATAAATAAAAATAAAATAAATAAAATATCGAGTCAGCCATTGCAGACGACGTAGTATACACATGTATGTTTCTTTACATCACGTGACGCTGAATGACAGGCTTATACGCGGGGGGATAACCGGAATAGCCAATGTGAAAAGTAGTGCATTTCCATTGGTTATTGACGAATAATCAACGGTTATTTTCTTCGTTCTCTATAGGCAAGGAAAACAACGTCATGTTAGAATTCTTTATATACAACGTGTGTAATATAACATGACCTAATACTAGGAAAATGACGTCACGTCAGCGTTTTTGACGTCATACGTTAGTCACTTTGGCGCCAAAACCCGTAAATTTCATCTAGAAATATTGTAAACGTTAAGTATATTTTTATCGAAATACGCCTCATAAGTCACTTTATGTGATAGATATAATATCTCATGAGTGTTATTTATTATTACTTTTAATAAACTAAGCTGAATATGACCTCGGCATAATTATTTGTGGCCATTTTTATACGGTTTACTGACGAAATTAAAATAGCTTTGGAAAACCCGATTTTCTTTGTGTGTTTCGTCATGTGATAAAAAGAATCTGACATTCGTTGTCATTTCATAAACAGTTTTATTAAACTCGTCCAAGATATTTATTATTAAGCTCGCCACAGGCTCGCTTAATAACAAAAAATCTTGAACTCGTTTAATAAAACTTTATATGAAATGACAACTCATGTCAGATCCTATATTTACATACTGATTATTTACTACCAGCATTGCAGGCTACATGATAAAAGGTATAAACCTAATTCGATAACGGTTACATTTTCAAAGCATTACCTTTGGTATAAAACACAAACGCGTTGACCGCCTCGGTGGTGTAATGGTAGAGAGTCCGCCTCTAGTGCAGTAGGTCGTGGGTTCGATACTCTCAACTCCTTTGCGCTCAAGATTGCGGTCTTAGCACTACGACTGACTGACTGGTGTCAGTATAAAAGGCCCAGTAGTATATATACTGGTAACTTACGCAGGAAACGCCGTGATACAACCAAGCATTATGATTAAACGTAACAAACCAAACAATCAATCAATCAATCAATCAACAAGCATGTTGTATTGAAAGGTTTGAAAAGAGCAGTCCCGAGAGAAAATTAACATAATGGCATCTGCGTAATGTATCGACCAGATCAGCATGCGCTGTCCGCGCAGACTGATCCGGCCGACACATTCCGTCTTAGGGGGATAGGTGTATGGAGTAGTGATTCCTGAAACAGAAAATCTATAATAGGCGAAAGGTGTATGGCCGGATTAGCCTGCGCGGCATGCTTATGCGGATCTGTGTTGACACTTTACGCAGATACCACAATGTTGGTTTTCTCGCGCGACGGCTTAAATGTTAATATTCAGAAGTTCCCATGCTCCTCTGATAAAATTGATATTTCTTTCAGGCCTGATTGACTCATTGTTTACTTTCATGTTTTGAAATGCAAGCAAAAGCGAATTGTATCTTTAAGACAGAAAGCTATCTTGTAAAACAGTGGATTGTATATCTATTATTGTTTTTAAATGTCGACCATGTACACTTATATATAATTACACATTGTGTTGAAATAGTAGGACTGAAGCGACATATCCACCAGGACACAATACAACTAGTTTTGATGAACGGCGCTAGTTCGTTTATGTATAACACAAACTCATACTGAATAACACTTGAATGTATCCTTTTGAATCGTCAAAACTTACCGCTAACACGTGACATCATACCCTGTCGTAATTGGATACTAGTAGATTACAGTGTCAGGTATTCATGTGTCAAGTCAAAATATTGCTTTCAACACTTCTGCATTGGTTTATGGAGTAGTGTTACTTAATTCAACTTTACCCGACTTTCCCCCGGCTACAGACGCATGTTGACGTATTTGCAGCAGGCGACTTTTAAAAACATTGTGGCAGAAGGATACGGATTGAAATAGTCACGGAATTCACATGTAAGTTGTATCTTTGACTGCGCTCTCCAGTAAATTGTGTATGAATCTGAAAGGGCTGTTTCAGTATCAAGAATTAAAGATACACATTTTGCCATTTCTGACGCAATGTGATGCCGCTCCGTATACCATTCCAATGACACGCATCCGTTTCTATATCGCCATCCGACGCATATTTAAAGGATGTAAGTTGATTGTGATATTTCTCAAACAACTGTATTAAATGAGAACACGTAACTAATATTACATCACACGAACTTTCGAATTGATATATTTAACTCTTTCAGCGCCGAATTGTTTGAAGTAGACTCTTCCATGTTCAAAGTCGGGCGACTCTATTTCATATGTTATAAGAGTTTTGGAATGTTTGGATAACTACAAGGCAAACAATGCTGATTTCAGGTGAGACAGCTCGTTACGAGCTGACTCACCTGAATCAGTATTGTTTGCAAATAGCTTAATATTGCCTTTGGCGCTGAAAGAGTTAATGCCAAACCAGATATTTTAAAAATCAAATTGTTGATGTTGTCATGTCTCTTGGAATGGTTATAACCATTCTCCATAAGGTTCTGGAAAGCATGAACAATTACAAAATAAACAGATGAATAAACGAAAAGATTATCAGACTCTTCGGGGTGATCTTTCACGCGCCCTGGCTCAAGTTTGTGCAAACGGTCAAGTCTTCACCCAACGGATCTTCAGTGTCGTAAACATGTCACTTCGTGCGTTTATCCATTACCCTGTGAATTATTTATAGGCTGGACGAATGTAGAAAGTAATAAAGATTGCTTTGTGGATATATCCATTGTCCATTGGACCCTTTAAAAATGACGGCTGGTCAACATTCGCATAAGAACTTGGTTTATATACTTGGAGGAGAACTTTCATGTTTCCTAACTCAAGTTTATTGAGACGGTCAAAGATTTCTCTGATCAGAATTATCAGTGTCGCAAACATGTCACTTCTCGCTTGTATCCATCATCGGTGAATTGTTCATAGACCTGTCAATACCCTTCCGTATTTAAAGTCCAGAGATGGCAAAGAGTAGAATGCACCTTTACGCAGTCTGATCAGTTTATTTAATGCACATTGAAACCGAAACAGTTCTCATAAACACCCAGTATATTACGGTAATTTCCCGATACGAAAGGTGTTTTCACGTTTAACGAAAATATTTTATGGCCGCTGAACGCAGGACCTTGTACAACTTAGTAATAAATGTCTAGAACCATTGACACCTCGAATTAATCGTTTTGGTCACACAGAGACTGTACTAGTATGCACTCAACTCCCCAGGGTGTTTATGTCTTTTTGGGGTTGCCATGATGTAGTGCATTTACGCGATGCGTATTTAAGGTGTATCACAATTTAGTCGCACAGCGACCCCACCTATGTGTACTGACCTCAAGATGAAACCGACATACAAATGACATAACATTAAAAAAAACAAAGTGATATCATTTAAAGTTACATTTGTATAGAACTAGAGTTTTTATATTTATATATATAACATATATGTGAAAGGTGAAAACTCTGGCGAATCTGTGTTGATGCATTAGGTCCACAAACCACTAGTCGCGGCATATAATAGACAAAAAGTCATGTTCCAAACCATACGTACATGTAACTGTATTAGATAAGGCCACCGAAATATATAGACAAAAACTCATGTTCAAAACCATACGTACATGTAACTGTATTAGATAAGGCCACCGAAATATATAGACAAAAACTCATGTTCCAAACCATACGTACATGTAACTGTATTAGATAAGGCCACCGAAATATATAGACAAAAACTCATGTTCCAAACCATACGTACATGTAACTGTATTAGATAAGGCCACCGACATATATAGACAAAAACTCATGTTCCAAACCATACGTACATGTAACTGTATTAGATAAGGCCACCGACATATATAGACAAAAACTCATGTTCCAAACCATACGTACATGTAACTGTATTAGATAAGCACCGACATATATAGACAAAAGCTCATGTTCCAAACCAAACGTACATGTAACTGTATTAGATAAGGCCACCGAAATATATATACAAAAACTCATGTTCCAATTCACACGTACATGTAACTGTATTAGATAAGGCCACCGAAATATATAGACAAAAACTCATGTTCCAAACCATACGTACATGTAACTGTATTAGATAAGGCCACCGAAATATATAGACAAAAACTCATGTTCCAAACCATACGTACATGTAACTGTATTAGATCAGGCCACCGAAATATATAGCAACATTCCTAATTGTTTGCACCAAAGTAAAAAGATAAAGAGTGCCAACCGATTTCGGTTATTCAACTCATCATTATTATTAGCATTGCCCTGATGATTAGAATATACGGAACCTGTAGGCACGTTTACAACCAAGGTAGTGTCGTTTTTCTTGTTAACTAAATATATATTTACTATATATATGTCCATACATATACAATACGTATGCACGGAACGAGGGTGGTATTGCAAAGATAATTATCGCAACCGTAAGTTCGTACATGCCACTTGAATATAATCAGCAACACTGCAAACGCGCCATCAAAACAACAGGTTTTTCTAAGACGGAACAGTATTATTTGATACTAAAAAAAACCAACATATTTACGTTTTTTCATTCATAGGTAACAACTTGAAGGAAAAGAATACATATTACCTATGAAATAGCCGCCATGCAAAGAACCCGAAATGAAAGGTTACTACATGTTTGAGCAATGACCTCACATAATCTCTCTCATGACCTGACCCTATTTAGAAGAAACAGAGCCTGTTTCAAATCTCTTAAAGCATTAGTTAATTCAAGTTCGGTAACTCTGTTGAATGAAGCATTATTTAAACCCGATTCTATAAAAGAGGCAATTCTCACCCAATATGGATCCTAATTTTTAACACGTTATCTTTAGATTATGCATACCATTGCATGTGGATGTATCCAAACATTTGACCATACGTTATGTGTTATGTAGAACGTCGACATCTCGTTCAAAAGGTCCCGGTTCGAATCCCGTGGTAAATGTGTTCTGTTTGTGAGTTTTTTCAACACAAACGGAGCGAGTACTGGTTAAGTATACAGGAGGCAGACATCGAGCATGATTAATATAAGCCGAAAGCTTGCTTCTTATTCGATGTAGAATAAATAAAATAAATATAATACAATGCAAATTAAATATATCAGAAATGCAATTCCGCACCCGTTGGTTGCTCTGGAATTATTAACCTGAAAGATGCGTTCAACCAATGAATGAAGAACAGAAATGAAAGATACAGTTCAAACTCTTGACATCCTAACCCTCACTTACAACGATGTAATATAGATACGCATGTACATGGTTTACTTTTGTTTCTGTACATCTTTGACAATGCTTGGATTTGATAATATGTGGCAGCATGCGTACGAGTATGTAAATACATTGATATGTAATTCCATATGTCTTTTACTACATATTCATCTGCATGGTATCTTTGGCTATTACCCTTTACAGCTTCCAATAGGACAAAGCAGTTTGTCCTCATCAACTATATTGAGTTGTAGTATACACTTACTTTTTTTCCACGATTGCGAAACAAGCTTTCAAATGATATAAAATCACGAATGATTTCAGCTTTCTGGAGTCTGAAGCAGTAATTGAACCGTTTGTGTGGTAAAATCCCAAAGGCAAAACACGTTTATCACGGGATTAGAACACAGGGCCTTTGGTACGAGAGGCCGGCGCTCTACCACTTAGTGAATGTCTTCCACTGAGAGTTTATTGTGAAAGCTCCGTGCTTCTGTTCTAATGTGACTATTCAAAATTCTGTTTTCTTGTTGGTCAGACATAGTGTATCCCACTGGCAAACCTTATTTCAAAACGTACGAGGACTCGTTCTGGGATTTATTTGTCCTCGTGACCACATCGAATAACCCGGATGTCACGTGAGATATCTGTTAATTATACAGTTTCTCTCTATTTCTTTGTTACGACCGCTCTAACTATACAACGGTACTTGTTCCTTGATACACACATATATATATATATTGTTCTTGTATATTTGTAAATGACCATAAACTTTGTAAAGTTTGAGTCAATAAAATATATTATGTTCTGTTATGTTCATATAAACAACATTATTTAACTTCAAAAAGCTGAGGTTTACCATAACTGTCGGCATAGATCCAACAATGATCTCTGTACCTATTACTATAACAGACATTTAGTAATATGTTCTCGTCAGTTTAAAGACCGTTTGGACTAGATTTGTGACAAAAGGTTCCATGTTTTGGTGATCATTGATGCCATAAACCTTTCATAGTGTACAGTAAACCATCAACCAAAGGTTATCTATATATACTGAATGAGCAGAAGTTCCATTAGTCTAAGTGTGAGAAAGACCATGCAAAAATGTGGCACTTGGCATTTGGAATTTTAACATATTGTCGTGTCGGATTTTAATGGCGATCCAATTTGTTTTATGACAAACTTTGCGGGTTTTTTATTGACTCAAATATTGTGCGAACCCTTCATAGTGTACATAGAATACAACGACCGCATTCGGCATTAACCCCCGAGTCAACAAGCCTTTACCCGAGTTGACCCGAATTGACTCGAGTGGAGTTCGTTTAAACAAGAGACAGCCTACTCGTTAACACAAGAGACAGCTTTCTCTGGTTAAGCGGATGTCACCCTACCCCAAGAGCTAGGTTATATCGGGTAATGCTAGGTTCCCACTGTCGTGCGATCCGTTACGAACGCCACGATTGGCTATTTGGCTATTCGTAGCTGATCGTAGAACTTCTCTGAAATATCAGGTTTGGATACGAGGTGATGCGAGTCGATACGTTCTTGTACGATTTGGTGCGCTTGGATGCGATATGGTCACGATTGGTCAATTTCAGGTCTCCCGTTCAGATACGATCGTATACGTTCCTAAACTATAACTATACGACAACTAGAACACTTCAGTCTGGACTTGGTTGATAACAATTGGAACCGGTTTAACAAGTTTTAAAAGGATTGATTGATTGATTGATTGATTGATTGGGGTTTAACGCCGTCTTATACAATTTCTCAGTTATATCACGGCGGCCAGTTCACCTACTCATGCATTTCCTGGTTTTCTCACACCAGTACTCAACACAACAATCATCCCAAGCAACTGGCTGCTTTTCCACATAGACTTAGCCCATTGGTGGAAGACAATTGACGCATGTCGCATTGACTTTTGTCAATCGTCGGAAAGAAAGTTGGCCGAGCCGGGATTCGAAATCACAACCCCTGGATTGACAGTCCGCGTCGCTACCGACTGAGCTACCGGGGCTCGGCAACAAGCACAAAGTTTTAAAGCTTAACCGTTCGGTTTTTAACAACATAATCATCATCATCGTCTTCGTAGACGTCTCCATCATCTACATTAACATCATCATCATAAATATTATCATCATCATCATCATGGAAATCGTTTATCATATACATTTCTTAGAGTGGGACATACGGTAGAATAGCATCATTCTTAAGATAAAAGTGTGAACCCTCTCAAAATAAAACATTTACTTACTTACTAAATCAGCTAGCATAATTCAAAGTTTTATCCCGCTCGAAAATTAAACAAAGCTATCAAAAACTTAGGGCTATGATGCATGTTGCATGTATGCAGTGGATAAGGATTAAAAATGATGGGGCTCCTAAAATGATACGTATCCTTTTAACCCCTTCCCCCAAAAAAAAACAATATAAAGAAGACGATTTCGATGACTTTCAGTTTGAAATATAGGAAACATTTATAAATGAAAGAACAATTATTGAATGAAGTTAAAGAGATCGTGGCAAAGGGAGAAAGTGCTCCTTCTGCAAAGAGAAACCACCTAAATCAGACGCCGTCTCTTACAGAAGCGTCATAAAGGTTGTTATAAGTGTTGCATCTAAAAGTAATAACTGAATAAACAAGCTTCTCGTTTATTTTCCATTTACTTGTAGCTGTTTGTTCCGTATCTCTACTGTAAACATTCTATTAAATTCACTTGACGAACCAATAATAGCCTGCCACGACAGAAAACCCTCATATCATTTGAATCTCATGCTTTCTGAAATAACAGCATGGCGTTTTAAATATCTGGAATTGAATTGAATTTAAAGAATTCAAAAAAATAGTTAATTTCTAATTTAAAAAAAGAAAATGAAAATGTCATTTTTCCGCAATAGTTATATATGTGAATTGTCATTGAAATCAAAGCAATGGATATGTTACCAAACAATTTTAGATTATTTTTATGAAGGCTATACACACATTTTCCTGAACGCCGTACATATAAAATTTCCTGAATGCTGTACATATATTTTAATGAACAATGTACATATACATATTTTACTGAACGCTGTACATACATTTTTCAGGAATCCGCCGTGGTATAGTAGTTCGCTTCAGGAATTTTGAACCGGGCGTCTCGAGTTAGATCCCTAATCGCGGCGGTCATGATGGAGTGTCATTGGCAAGTCACAATGTTTAACCTAGTACGGGTTAGTTTACGCAGGGATCATTGAAATCAAAGCAATGGATATGTTACCAAACAATTTTAGATTATTTTTATGAAGGCTATACACACATTTTCCTGAACGCCGTACATATAAAATTTCCTGAATGCTGTACATATATTTTAATGAACAATGTACATATACACATATTTTTCTAAACGCTACATATATTTTTTTCTGAACTCCGTACAAAAAAAATCCTGAACGTCGTACACATATTTTCCTGTACGCTGTACACATATTTTACTGAACGCCGTACATACAATTTTCAGGAATCCGCCACGGTCTAGTAATTAGCTTCGGGGATTTTGAACCGGTCGTCGCGAGTTAGATCCCTAGTCGCGGCGGTCATGATGGAGTGTCATTGGCAAGTCACAATGTTTAACCTAGTACGGGTTAGTTTTCATAACATGTTAAAACATGTCGTAAAACCTTGTTAAAACAAATACATATTTTCCAAATCGGTGTACATAAATGTACGAGTATATTTAACACGAGTAATAAGGACCAATAGGTTCTAGCTGTCATAGTCTATCTAGACCGTAATTAATCAAATAACAGTTCAAGCCAGCAGGAAATGAATAGCCAAATCCATCTTATTGTTAATTATAGCTTTCCCGTTTTAACATTGTATATTCGAAAATTAATACAATTTGCGATCGATATTTTTTATTGTTGTTTCTATCTTGGAATTAATGGTGTAGTATTTTCGTCAATGTTCCATCGGTGTGTTAATGTGTCAGGTTTGTGTTGTATAACTACTAGCACAATGGCTAATAGTGCAATTAAAGTCAAGTTTGGAGGATTCCCTCAGTCTGTGTACCGGTTTCGTTTACAGGAAGCAGACATTGCGATTTGTATAAGTTGTAAAGATGTGTCTCACAATCTATATATACCGTCAGCGAGTTTTAATTGTAATGCAACGCTCAAATAAACTTGACTGTACTCTAACTTTTTCAAGATCCGAATATTTGTTCAATCTTATGTACATATATCAACATTGCATAAAACGGAAAATTAAAACAAACTGCGCGTGCCTACAAAGGTTGACTTTAAAACAATTAATTAAAAAGATCATAAAACGTGTATACTGCCTTAGGTTATTCTCTTATGGATGTAGTAAAACTTAATTAAACAGTTGCCTATCGCACTTATAAAAGTGCTACCGCAGACGGGGCCTTTGTTTAAACTGTTTATACTGATATCAACAGTGAGTCTATATAACCTTTATTTATATAACGTTATACAATCCATAGACCCAATACATCTTAGTAGTATCAAGAACCATTAGTACTACTATTCTAGCTTAGTGTATGCACATGTATCTTGATCCGATCTTCCAGGCGCGTTTAACTCTTATTAACTTATGTATGCATGCATTAGTTTGTGTCTGTAAAACCGAGCTACTTTTCACGAAACAAACGTGGTAATTCATTGGTATCACTTATTGATAGTAGGCCTGTGTTCATTTGTCATGATTAAGCTGATTTAGTTGCATTAGTTACATCAGAAGCACATTTGATCCCGTAGAATGTCTATGATCTATTTAGATCGTTTTAAGTTTCATTATATCGGGGGGGGGGGGGGAGGGGGAGAGGGGGGGGGGGGGGGTGAATACCCACATAGATCATTACGATGTCAAAGCCTAACCGTAATGTAAAACTAATTCTATGTGATGTAATTATAGAGACCAATTCCTCTGTTTGAGCATAAGCTTTATAGCTTCTATAGACCTATTTGATAGTGTATATTATATCATGTACAAGCATCTGACAAGTACAGATAAGTTCAAGAGACAGAGTTAAATACAACGGAGTCCGGGTGCGATAACCGAGCTCTTTCCGAAAAGACCCCTTGGTTCTTAAACGTGCTCAGTGTATAGCACTGATACACTTAATGAACACGCGCCATGAGTATATCCACTGTCGGGACGTTGTGAACGATTGCATTGTGTTTTACGCCGCGTCCAACAGTATTGCAGTCATATAACGGAGTTCTCTGGGTACATTTCTAGTGCGGCTGGTAAATTTATCCTGACACCAGCGCATACTACGGTTTTAATGAATTTGGTATGATGCATCCTCGGTACCCAGGCTATTCATAACATATATGATACCCTGGGCAAATTGGCTAGCGAAACTTCGTAAAGCATGCACCACGATTTCCTCCATAACTACACAGTCATTTTACATAAACTGTATAAATTCAATATTCAATAATAATCGCTGTTTTTACAAATATGTAAATAAATGGCTCGTTCTAACGCACTTTTAAATCAGTGAAACATTGTTATGTAGTCATCTTATTAAAATACCAGGCTTCAAACCGAATGTATGATTTATGGTGATAACCCATGTTTCTTGGAGAAAAATGTTTGCGTTTGCAGTAAGCATTGAGAGGATGTGCTTATTGTTCCTCAACCTGACAGCGCCACGGCCATACAAGGTCAAATGTTGAGAAGGGTCGTTTGATCCAACGAAACGCTGCTCAGCATGAAAATCAACAGGACGAGACAAAGACAAACACTTCTGATCGGCTTTATAAACATCATCAAAACGACTGTTCACGTAACATTAATTGAAACTCTAAAATTGCTTTATATGGAGATAATTAGATTTAAGTAGCTGGTGTTGACTGTACCACATACAGGCGCCATCTACCGGCGTCCCAACCCTACGGGACATGACTTTAATCGATCCCTTATGAGTGTTTACTTACTATGTATCAAGTCATATGTAAATGTCCCCCTATGTGCTATCTGTCTGTATCAAGTTTTAGTGGTGAATGTCCGACCGTGGCATGTCGAACATCATATTTTATTCTTTGGCTAAATGTAAAATTAAACTTTTCTTCTCGGTCAACAGCACCGTCTTCTTTATTACATACAAAATCATGTTTATTGGGTATACAACCCTGCAATTGTATGAGCCGTACGAAATAAAAATCAAACCCAGAACAACCTCCCGCCGAGTTGGTCAAGTCATGTCTTGTTCGCCATCAACTCGTTCAAAAATCAATGATATGTACGTAGAAAATAGAGCAAAGCAATACCTTAATAAGGCTATTTAATCTGAATCGCCCTCTATTGTACGACCATCTCCGCCTTAAAAGGTTGCTTCTTGGATCATCTTCAGAGCAAAACTTGTTGCTCTTTTCTATATTCCTAACTCCGTTTCAGCGCTGAATTTCCCAAAGTAGACTAGTCCATGTTCAAATTCGGGCGTTTCCATTTTTCATTTAATACGAGTTTTGAAATAAAATATATATATATGCAAACAGTGCTGATTTCAGGTGGACAGCTGACCCACCTGAATCTGTATTGTTTGCAAAAACCTCAATATTTCCATTGGCGCTAAAAGAGTTAAATTGATTAACTTCATATAATTTTAACATCTTTACAATAGTCTACAATATATGTCTTGCACGTGACATTAAGATTATTTCACATTCATTATGTACATTCTATTGGTAAAATGACATTTTTTATATTAGATGTTCATTCGATACAATAAACATACCATATGGACATGCCTAATTTCCGACTTGTGAGACGGAAAATCAAAAGAAAGAGGTTTCAAGTTTTTCCACCTGTCTAAAACGCTAACAAACAAGAAACACACAGCAACGTCACTTAAAAAACACACAATAAAGTCAGAATCGTTTAACCCTTTCCCCTCATACGACAATGCTGCAGCAGACGACTTTGAACATATTTTGTCAAAAAATGGAAAATCTCTATAATTGAATGGATAATCTATGACAAAAAGTGGAAAACATTGTCGCAATTTCTTCTTCTGTCACTATGTTTTCAAAAAGCCGCCTGCTACAGAGGCGTCAGAAAGCGTCTATGAGAGGGAAAGGGTTAACTCTTTCCCAGATGCAACAAAGCAGGCAACTTTGAAATTATCTGCGAAAACTATAACAAGCATCTTTGTGTGAAAGTATAATTAGTGTATAGAGTTAAAAATCAAAGGCAAAATAAAAAAAAAGATCATTTTAAGCAATTTCTCCTCTTTCCAGAGTTTAAAAAAATCGTCTGCTGCAGATGTATGCATGGGAAAGAGTTAAATAGATTGTAACTATAGTCATACAAAGAAAGGCCACAGAAAACCGTTGAAATTGAATAGAGATTTTAAATGTTTCAGATCATACTGCAATACAAGCAGGCTTAGGATGTTATTTTCTCATAGTACATTCATGAATAGGGTAGTTTTTCCTATGTCCTGGACGAATTACGCATCTATTTTCAGTGTGGCAAAGAAGTGTAAAATACTTACAAATCCACTTAAACATTCGAAAATCAGTTTGAGTGATTTTGACAACACTAAATGAATAGTCAGTATGATAAAATTGTTTTCGAGTTTAAATGTGGTGCCTTCAGTTCACTGCAATGCGTATGTGATGTTGTGTTTACAGGTCACGCGAGTTTTCCAGCGCCGCCAGTTTCTTAAATACAGATAAACACTTTAAAGTCCGATAGCTCAGTCGGTAGCGAGGAGGGCTGTCAATCAAGGGGTTGTGAGTTCGAAACCCAGCAGAGCCAACATTCTTTCCGAAGTTTGACAAAAGTCACTGTTACAAGCGTCATTCGTCTTTCACCAATTGGCTAACGATCTATGTGGAAAAGCGGCTAGTTGCTTGGAAGGTAAATTGTATGAGAAAGCTAGGAAACACATGTGTAGGTGAACTGGTCGCCGTTATATAACTGAAAACTTGTTAAAAACGGCGTTAAAAGTAAACCTCTTTATTCGTTAGTGGCTCCTGTTGAGGGTTTTCTTATCCAGGGACATATGAGCCGTCCCGCGAGAAAACCAACATTGTGGACTCTTCGTAAAGTATCGATCCGGATCAGTCTTTTCGCCTCCTGTGGATTTTCTGTTTCAGGAATCATTACTTAATACCTCTATCCCGCTGAGACGGACTGCGCAGGCTGATCTGGATCGATACATTACGCAGAGGCTTTATGTTGATTTATGTTGGTTTTCTCGCGGGTCCAGCCCGATCATTACTTTTTCTGTGGAATAACAAGATGATCAGTATCTTTCGTCTGTCAACGTTTTGCTCAAAGGATCAAAGGACAGTAAACTACGACTTGATATCAGTTATTTAACCCTTTCCACATTGTGGACACATTCTGACCGATCTGCAGCATAAGATGCTTGAAATCATTGTGACAAAAGGAGACATTATTTTGAACAATACCGTCTTTGGCTACAACGTCACCCTTTTGCCTTGATATTGTTTTTAAGTCGTCTTTTGCAAATAGGTTGTATGTGGGAAAGGGTAAAATGTCAAAACAAAACTGAAAAAGTGAAAAGGGATCAATACAGTTAAACAAGCTCGAGGGATCTATCTCTAAGTCTCAGACATTTATGGTAATTACATCCTTTAGTAAAACAAGAGATCCATGACGCATCGGATCGCTCACCTGAAGATGTGTCCTTTAAGACAATGTCAAACTTAAAATGAATCTGCAATACAAGCGCCCTTTAAGACAGTTCCAAAACCTATAGGACATTAGATAAATCTGAACAATACAACTTAAAGCTTTCGTTCTTAAAATGAATCGTATAGGACATTAGATAAATCTGAACAATACAACTTAAAGCTTTCCTTCTTAAAATAAAACTTATAGAACATTAGATAAATCTGAACAATACAACTTAGCTTTCCTTCTTAAAATAAAACTTATAGGACATTAGATAAATCTGAACAATACAACTTAAAGCTTTCCTCCTTTAAATGAATCTGAAATACCAGCGCCATTTAAGACAGTGCCAAAACTTATAGGACATTAGACAAATCTGAACAATACAACTTTAAAAAGCGCCCTTTAAGACAGTACCAAAACTTATAGGACATTAGATAAATCTGAACAATACAACTTAAAGCTTTCCTTCTTAAAATGAATCTGCAATACAAGTGCAACATGTCCGTACCAATAAGGACCATGTTTTGTACCTATCAAAATAATTTCAACACACTTTGTAAAGGGTAAATTTTGGAACATTTATGTCAAATTATCGTGGAATTAGACAAGCACCATGAAAGCTTTGTCATTGTATTGAACTATTCCTTTTAAATAAATAAAAATGCATCGAACAACTTTTGAAAATACGTTGGTAGTCGTCCTAGAAAAAATTCTACTATCTGATGTAAACATGAACTTCCAGACGAAAGGTGGTCATCTTCTTCAAACAATTAATAATGTAAATAGTCATTTAAGCAACATTTATGCCTATTATCTTGAAATCATAGCACCAGTATCCAGGATATGTATTTTAAAGTGTTGTCATTTTAGTCCTTTTCTGATGCCGCTTGTCCGTCTTGTTTTTAACCAATTAATGATATGCTCAACCCTTTCCCACATACAACAAATCTGCAGCAGACGACTTCGAAGTCATCTGGTAAGATATGTGTTAAAACCTCTAAAAAATAAATTTGAACATAGAATAGAGTTTAAAGAAATATTGTAGCAGAAGGAGAAATTGCTAATTTTGATCAATTTCTCCTTTTACCACAGTATTTTCAAAAGTCGTCTGCTACAGAGGCGTCAGAAAGCGTCTATATATGGGAAAGGGTTAAATAGTTAGTAGAGGGTCACATGAAGATCATTCCTGCCAAAATATCAGCAACCAGATATCTAAAATGAACTTAATGCTTCGAACACTGTTTAAAGATAACCGGCAAATGGTTGTTCCTGTTAAGTTTGGTTGAAATGGGTCCAGTAGTGAAAGAGGATGTGTTATGAAATTGTCGACGACGCACATCGGACGTTGGGTAATCACAATAGCTCACCTTGATCATTTCATTCTGAATCCAGGTGAGCTAAAAGGATATTCAAGCATTGTGTATGAAGGGTTTGGAGGTTTGTATGCACTTTAAAAGGGCAACAACAAGCGAATAAAACCACATCACTGGTTGCATAATGGCTGCAGTAACAGTCCATGTACTTCCCATGGTAATGATGCGTACACGTACTAATTGTGTAGGTCGTTACTGTATTCAGAAGTTAATTTATTCAATGAAGACCTAGATAACAGTACAAAGAACGAACAAAACAGGTTTTATGTACAAACATCGTGAATTGATGTATCACATATTACGCATTTCAAATCAAACTATTCAACACGCATACCAGCAGCAGACGTTGTTGAAAACATCCAGCAAATTATATGCAAATCTAAATACATGAAAATACAATTGATGTTTTTTAAAATTAAAAACATTGTGAAAATAGGAGAAATTGCACGATATCAGCAAATTCTTCTTTTGCCGCAATGTTTTCAGATTCTGCTGCAGATGCGTCAGCATTTTACTGGAGGCGGGAAATATTTATTTATTTATTTATTGGGGTTTTACGCCGCTTTCAACATTATTTCAGTTATATCACGGCGACAGTTCACTTATTCATGATCCCTGGGTAAACAAACCAGTACTAGGCTAGAAAACGTGCCTTGCCCAAGGGCACTCCACCATGACCGTAGTGCCGCGACTGGGGACCGAACCCGGGACACCCGGTTTCGAAATCCCCGACGCTAACCACTCGACCACAGCGGGTTAATATATAATCGAGCAGCTTATTTTATATAAAACTAAGATACTTATTTAAAAAAAAGTATCCCCACTTTGTGTGTGTGGCGGAGAAGAAAACCATTGTGAGGAAAAGAGATGTTGCCCGTTACAATGTTTCATTGTCATGTATTATATGTGATTTTACACTGTATATTATATTATTTATTCATACGGTGATGGGACTTTAATAGATAAATAAATACATATGTGATGTTTCAGAAATGGTTCCTTAATCGATACGAGCATTCAAAGAGCGATTTATAACAGATTAGGGTATAAACCATTGCACTAAAACATCCATTAACTGTTAACGTGCTATATATATGATTAGACTCGTCAGATAGGAAATTATCTGGAGTAAATAGCGATTCAATTGAAAAGAAATTGATTATTTTGATATACCGTTGAAAACATTGTGTAAAAGGCGAACTAGCTCAAGATGAGCAATTTAACATAGCTCCCTACTATTTTGAACTCTACAATATATTCATTAGTTATATTTAAATTTTCACCGATTTTCCGATTCTTTTGATATACTGTTGAAAACACTGTGTAAAAGGCGAATTAGCTCAAGATGAGCAATTTAACATAGCTCCCTACTATTTTGAACTCTACAATATATTCATTAGTTATATTTAAATTTTCACATATTTTCCGTTATTTTGCATGAACCTTTTCAAATGATGTCGTCTGTTGTAGATGTGTTGTTGTAGATGTGTTGTTGTAGATGTGTTGTCGTAGATGTGTTGTCGTAGATGTGTTGTTGTAGATGTGTTATTGTTGATGTGTTGTTACAGATGTGTTGTTGTAGATGTGTTGTTACAGATGTGTTGTCGTAGATGTGTTGTTACATATGTGTTGTTGTAGATGTGTTGTTGTAGATGTGTTGTTACAGATGTGTTGTTGTATATGTGTTGTTGTAGATGTGTTGTTACAGATGTGTTGTTGTAGATGTGTTGTTACAGATGTGTTGTTACAGATGTGTTGTTGTAGATGTGTTGTTGTAGATGTGTTGTTGTAGATGTGTTGTTAACAGATGTGTTGTTACAGATGTGTTGTCGTAGATGTGTTGTCGTAGATGTGTTGTTGTATATGTGTTGTTGTAGATGTGTTGTTACAGATGTGTTGTTACAGATGTGTTGTTACAGATGTTGTTGCAGATGTGTTTGTTGTAGATGTGTTGTTGTAGATGTGTTGTTACAGATGTGTTGTTGTAGATGTGTTTTTGTAGATGTGTTTTTGTAGATGTGTTGTTATAGATGTGTTGTTACAGATGTGTTGTTACAGATGTGTTGTTGTAGATGTGTTGTTGTAGATGTGTTGTTGTAGATGTGTTTGTTGTAGATGTATTTGTTGTAGATGAGTTGTCGTAGATGTGTTGTTGTAGATGTGTTTGTTGTAGATGTGTTGAATGTGTGGTTGTAGATGTGTTGTTACAGATGTGTTGTTGTAGATGTGTTGTCGTAGATGTGTTGTTGTAGATGTGTTGTTGTAGATGTATTGTTACAGATGTGTTGTTACAGATATGTTGTTACAGATGTGTTGTTGTAGATGTGTTGTCGTAGATGTGTTGTCGTAGATGTGTTGTTGTAGATGTGTTGTCTTAGATGTGTTGTTGTAGATGTGTTGTTGTAGATGTGTTGTTGTAGATGTGTTGTTACATATGTGTTGTTACATATGTATTGTTACAGATGTGTTGTTACAGATGTGTTATTACAGATGTGTTGTTACAGATGTGTTGTTACATATGTGTTGTTACAGATGTGTTGTTGTAGATGTGTTGTTGTAGATGTGTTGTTGTAGAGTTGTTGTCGTAGATGTGTTGTTGTAGATATGTTGTTGTAGATGTGTTGTTGTGGATTTGTTGTTGTGGATTTGTTGTTGTAGATGTGTTGTTGTGGATGTGTTGTTGTAGATATGTTGTTGTAGATGTGTTGTTGTGGATTTGTTGTCGTAGATGTGTTGTTGTAGATGTGTTGTTGTAGATGTGTTGTTGTAGAGTTGTTGTCGTAGATGTGTTGTTGTAGATGTGTTGTTGTGGATGTGTTGTTGTAGATGTGTTGTTGTAGATGTGTTGTTGTAGATGTGTTGTTGTAGATATGTTGTTGTAGATATGTTGTTGTAGATGTGTTGTTGTGGATTTGTTGTCGTAGATGTGTTGTTGTAGATGTGTTGTTGTAGATGTGTTTGTTGTAGATGTGTTTGTTGTAGAGTTGTTGTCGTAGATGTGTTGTTGTAGATATGTTGTTGTAGATATGTTATTGTAGATGTGTTGTTGTAGATGTGTTGTTGTGGATTTGTTGTCGTAGATGTGTTGTTGTGGATTTGTTGTCGTAGATGTGTTGTTGTAGATGTGTTGTTATAGATGTGTTGTTGTGGATTTGTTGTTGTGGATTTGTTGTCGTAGATGTGTTGTTGTAGATGTGTTGTTATAGATGTGTTGTTGTAGATGTGTTGTCGTAGATGTGTTGTCGTAGATGTGTTGTTGTATATGTGTTGCTGTAGATGTGTTGTTGTAGATGTGTTGTTGTATGTGGGAAAGGGTACGAGTACACATTGACACACCTGTATCAGTTAATATATGAGCCGTCCCGCGAGAAAAACATCATTGTGGAATCTGCGTAAAGCATCGACCCAGATCAGCCTAACCATGCCGCGCAGGCTTACCCGGACAGACAATTTTCGCCTCCTGTGGATTTTCTGTTTCAATAATCATTACACTATATCTCTATCCCCTGAGACGGAATATGTCAACCCGGATTAGCCTGTGCGGACTGCGCAGGCTGATCTGGATCGATATATTTCGCAGAGTCCATAATGTTAGTTTTCTCGTGGAACGGCACATATTAAATATCATGGCAGTACTCGTTTCAGGACGAAATGATTTCATGAACGTGTGGTGAAATCATTACGGAGAAGTAATTCTCACGATATCAGTATGAGATCATTAATGAGGTGTGTGAAGTTAGCACGTAGGTCGTAGCTCGTAGGTCGACAGTCAAATTTATTTTTAGAGAGTGTTGACCTGGCGCGTAGGTCGTAGGTCGACAGTCAATTTTATGCTCAGAAAGTGTTGATCTGGCTCGTAGGTCGTAGGTCGACAGTCAGATTTATTTTCAGAGAGTGTTGATCTGGGTCGTAGGTCGTAGGTCGACAGTCAGATTCACATTAAGATAGTGTTGACCTGGCGCGTAGGTCGTAGGTCGACAGTCAAATTTATTTTCAGAGAGTGTTGATCTGGCTCGTAGGTCGTAGGTCGACAGTCAGATTCACATTAAGATAGTGTTGACCTGGCGCGTAGGTCGTAGGTCGACAGTCAAATTTATTTTCAGAGAGTGTTGATCTGGCTCATAGGTCGTAGGTCGACAGTGAGATTCACATTAAGATAGTGTTGATCTGGCTCGTAGGCCGTAGGTCGACAGTCAAATTTATTTTCAGAGAGTGTTGATCTGGCTCGTAGGTCGTAGGTCGACAGTCAGATTCACATTAAGATAGTGTTGCCCTGGCGCGTAGGTCGTAGGTCGACAGTCAGATTTTTTTTCAGAGAGTGTTGATCTGGCTCGTAGGTCGTAGGTCGAAAGTCAGATTCACATTAAGATAGTGTTGACCTGGCGCGTAGGTCGTAGGTCGACAGTCAGATGTTTTTTCAGAAAGTGTTGATCTTGCTCGTAGGTCGTAGGTCGACAGTCAAATTTATTTTCAGAGAGTGTTGATCTGGCTCGTAGGTCGTAGGTCGACAGTCAGATTCACATTAAGATAGTGTTGACCTGGCGCGTAGGTCGTAGGTCGACAGTCAGATTTTTTTTCAGAGAGTGTTGATCTGGCTCGTAGGTCGTAGGTCGACAGTCAGATTCACATTAAGATAGTGTTGACCTGGCGCGTAGGTCGTAGGTCGACAGTCAATTTTATGCTCAGAAAGTGTTGATCTGGCTCGTAGGCCGTAGGTCGACAGTCAAATTTATTTTCAGAGAGTGTTGATCTGGCTCGTAGGTCGTAGGTCGACAGTCAGATTCACATTAAGATAGTGTTGACCTGGCGCGTAGGTCGTAGGTCGACAGTCAAATTTATTTTCAGAGAGTGTTGATCTGGCTCGTAGGTCGTAGGTCGACAGTCAAATTCATTTTCAGAGAGTGTTGATCTGGCTCGTAGGTCGTAGGTCGACAGTCAGATTCACATTAAGATAGTGTTGACCTGGCGCGTAGGTCGTAGGTCGACAGTCAAATTTATTTTCAGAGAGTGTTGATCTGGCTCGTAGGTCGTAGGTCGACAGTCAGATTCACATTAAGATAGTGTTGACCTGGCGCGTAGGTCGTAGGTCGACAGTCAGATTTTTTTTCAGAGAGTGTTGATCTGGCTCGTAAGTCGTAGGTCGACAGTCAATTTTATTTTCAGATAGTGTTGATCTGGCTCGTAGGTCGTAGGTCGACAGTCAGATTCACATTAAGATAGTGTTGACCTGGCGCGTAGGTCGTAGGTCGACAGTCAGATTTTTTTTCAGAAAGTGTTGATCTGGCTCGTAGGCCGTAGGTCGACAGTCAAATTTATTTTCATAGAGTGTTGATCTGGCTCGTAGGTCGTAGGTCGACAGTCAGATTCACATTAAGATAGTGTTGACCTGGCGCGTAGGTCGTAGGTCGACAGTCAAATTTATTTTCAGAGAGTGTTGATCTGGCTCGTAGGTCGTAGGTCGACAGTCAGAATCCCATTAAGACAGTGTTGATCTGGCTCGTAGGTCGTAGGTCGACAGTCAGATTCACATTAAGATAGTGTTGACCTGGCTCGTAGGTCGTAGGTCGACAGTCAAATTTATGTTCAGAGAGTGTTGATCTGGCTCGTAGGTCGTAGGTCGACAGTCAGATTTTTTTTCAGAGAGTGTTGATCTGGCTCGTAGGTCGTAGGTCGACAATCAAATTTATTTTCAGAGAGTGTTGATCTGGCTCGTAGGTCGTAGGTCGACAGTCAGATTCACATTAAGATAGTGTTGACCTGGCGCGTAGGTCGTAGGTCGACAGTCAAATTTATTTTCAGAGAGTGTTGATCTGGCTCGTAGGTCGTAGGTCGACAGTCAGATTCACATTAAGATAGTGTTGACCTGGCGCGTAGGTCGTAGGTCGACAGTCAGATTTTTTTTCAGAGAGTGTTGATCTGGCTCGTAGGTCGTAGGTCGACAGTCAGATTCACATTAAGATAGTGTTGACCTGGCGCGTAGGTCGTAGGTCGACAGTCAATTTTATGCTCAGAAAGTGTTGATCTGGCTCGCAGGCCGTAGGTCGACAGTCAAATTTATTTTCAGAGAGTGTTGATCTGGCTCGTAGGTCGTAGGTCGACAGTCAGATTCACATTAAGATAGTGTTGACCTGGCGCGTAGGTCGTAGGTCTTCAGTCAGATTTTTTTTCAGAGAGTGTTGATCTGGCTCGTAGGTCGTAGGTCGACAGTCAAATTTATTTTCAGAAAGTGTCGACCTGGCGCGTAGGTCGTAGCTCGACAGTCAGAATGCTATTAAGATAGTGTTGACCTGGCGCGTAGGTCGTAGGTCGACAGTCAAATTTATTTTCAGAGAGTGTTGATCTGGCTCGTAGGTCGTAGGTCGACAGTCAGATTCACATTAAGATAGTGTTGATCTGTCGCGTAGGTCGTAGGTCGACAGTCAAACTTATGTTCAGAGAGTGTCGACCTGGCGCGTAGGTCGTAGCTCGACAGTCAGAATGCTATTAAGATAGTGTTGACCTGGTGCGTAGGTCGTAGGTCGACAGTCAGATTTATTTTCAGAGAGTCTTGATCTGGCGCGTAGGTCGTAGGTCGACAGTCATATTTTATGCTCAGAAAGTGTTGATCTGGCTCGTAGGTCGTAGATCGACAGTCAAATTTATTTTCAGAGAGTTTTGATCTGGCTCGTAGGTCGTAGGTCGACAGTCAGAATCCCATTAAGACAGTGTTGACCTGGCGCGTAGGTCGTAGGTCGACAGTCAGATTCACATTAAGATAGTGTTGACCTGGCGCGTAGGTCGTAGGTCGACAGTCAGATTTATTTGCAGAGAGTGTTGATCTGGCTCGTAGGTCGTAGGTCGACAGTCAGATTCACATTAAGATAGTGTTGACCTGGCGCGTAGGTCGTAGGTCGACAGTCAAATTTATGTTCAGAGAGTGTTGACCTGGCGCGTAGGTCGTAGGTCGACAGTCAATTTTATGCTCAGAAAGTGTTGATCTGGCTCGTAGGTCGTAGGTCGACAGTCAAATTTATTTTCAGAGAGTGTTGATCTGGCTCGTAGGTCGTAGGTCGACAGTCAGATTCACATTAAGATAGTGTTGACCTGGCGCGTAGGTCGTAGGTCGACAGTCAGATTTTTTTTCAGAAGGTGTTGATCTGGCTCGTAGGTCGTAGGTCGACATTCAGATTCACATTAAGATAGTGTTGACCTGGCGCGTAGGTCGTAGGTCGACAGTCAGATTTTTTTTCAGAAAGTGTTGATCTGGCTCGTAGGTCGTAGGTCGACAGTCAAATTTATTTTCAGAGAGTGTTGACCTGGCGCGTAGGTCGTAGGTCGACAGTCAATTTTATGCTCAGAAAGTGTTGATCTGGCTCGTAGGTCGTAGGTCGACAGTCAAATTTATTTTCAGAGAGTGTTGATCTGGCTCGTAGGTCGTAGGTCGACATTCAGATTCACATTAAGATAGTGTTGACCTGGCGCGTAGGTCGTAGGTCGACAGTCAGATTTTTTTTCAGAAAGTGTTGATCTGGCTCGTAGGTCGTAGGTCGACAGTCAAATTTATTTTCAGAGAGTGTTGATCTGGCTGGTAGGTCGTAGGTCGACAGTCATATTCACATTAAGATAGTGTTGACCTGGCGCGTAGATCGTAGGTCGACAATCAAATTTATTTTCAGAGAGTGTTGATCTGGCTCGTAGGTCGTAGGTCGACAGTCAGATTCACATTAAGATAGTGTTGACCTGGCGCGTAGGTCGTAGGTCGACAGTCAAATTTATTTTCAGAGAGTGTTGATCTGGCTCGTAGGTCGTAGGTCGACAGTCAGATTCACATTAAGATAGTGTTGACCTGGCGCGTAGGTCGTAGGTCGACAGTCAGATTTTTTTTCAGAGAGTGTTGATCTGGCTCGTAGGTCGTAGGTCGACAGTCAGATTCACATTAAGATAGTGTTGACCTGGCGCGTAGGTCGTAGGTCGACAGTCAATTTTATGCTCAGAAAGTGTTGATCTGGCTCGCAGGCCGTAGGTCGACAGTCAAATTTATTTTCAGAGAGTGTTGATCTGGCTCGTAGGTCGTAGGTCGACAGTCAGATTCACATTAAGATAGTGTTGACCTGGCGCGTAGGTCGTAGGTCTTCAGTCAGATTTTTTTTCAGAGAGTGTTGATCTGGCTCGTAGGTCGTAGGTCGACAGTCAAATTTATTTTCAGAAAGTGTCGACCTGGCGCGTAGGTCGTAGCTCGACAGTCAGAATGCTATTAAGATAGTGTTGACCTGGCGCGTAGGTCGTAGGTCGACAGTCAAATTTATTTTCAGAGAGTGTTGATCTGGCTCGTAGGTCGTAGGTCGACAGTCAGATTCACATTAAGATAGTGTTGATCTGTCGCGTAGGTCGTAGGTCGACAGTCAAACTTATGTTCAGAGAGTGTCGACCTGGCGCGTAGGTCGTAGCTCGACAGTCAGAATGCTATTAAGATAGTGTTGACCTGGTGCGTAGGTCGTAGGTCGACAGTCAGATTTATTTTCAGAGAGTCTTGATCTGGCGCGTAGGTCGTAGGTCGACAGTCATATTTTATGCTCAGAAAGTGTTGATCTGGCTCGTAGGTCGTAGATCGACAGTCAAATTTATTTTCAGAGAGTTTTGATCTGGCTCGTAGGTCGTAGGTCGACAGTCAGAATCCCATTAAGACAGTGTTGACCTGGCGCGTAGGTCGTAGGTCGACAGTCAGATTCACATTAAGATAGTGTTGACCTGGCGCGTAGGTCGTAGGTCGACAGTCAGATTTATTTGCAGAGAGTGTTGATCTGGCTCGTAGGTCGTAGGTCGACAGTCAGATTCACATTAAGATAGTGTTGACCTGGCGCGTAGGTCGTAGGTCGACAGTCAAATTTATGTTCAGAGAGTGTTGACCTGGCGCGTAGGTCGTAGGTCGACAGTCA